>JAFJHL010000415.1:0-27999 GCA_019425775.1 Rafetus swinhoei
GGGAAGACTGGGACATGCTCAAAGGGGAGTGAAGCTATCCTTAAGAGCCCAGGCAAAGGCAATTCTTCCTTGCAGTGAAAATACCTAGCACTGTCCATACAACAGTATTAACCATAAATTATTGCACTAGCTAAAGTTTTACTTTTGCCTCCTTGCCTGCATGAGCTTTGTCATAACTGTGTACAGCTTTAGTCAGCTACCCTTCAACCACGTGTTTCTTTTAGCTATTCAGACACCTGGACTGCAGCAATTCCAAAATATGTGGGTGTAGTCGGTTTGCCGGCCCAGAGGGGTTCCTCCTCCTCCGGCTCAGTGGGCGGCCACTCCAGCCCTACACTGTCCCTCTTAGGCGAACCGGTTAGTCCCGGGCGCGGTCAGGCCCTTAGTCCCGGGCGTGCCAGCCACAAACCGACCCCTTCCGTCTCTATGGCTAGGCCAAGCCCTTGGTCAGGGCGTGGCAGT
Source organism: Rafetus swinhoei (assembly GCA_019425775.1). Classification (NCBI taxonomy): domain Eukaryota; kingdom Metazoa; phylum Chordata; order Testudines; family Trionychidae; genus Rafetus; species Rafetus swinhoei. The sequence continues at coordinate 463 of JAFJHL010000415.1, forward strand.
AAACCCACACAGACAGTTATACAGTAGCCAGGCCCTTGGTTCAGGGCGTGGCAGCAAACAAACACAGTCAGTTATAAAGTAGCCAGGCCCTTGGTTCAGGGCGTGGCAGCAAAGTAGCCAGGCCCTTGGTTCAGGGCGTGGCAGCAAACAAACACACACAGTCAGTTATAAGGCCCGACCCTCAGTCCGGGTGGGCAAACCCCAACAGCAAATGGGATGGGGCGCCTTGTTCAGGCGATCACAGGGTACCGGCCTGCGGCAGTAGCCAGGGGAGACTGCCACCCGTTGGGTGGGTGGCAGGGGCGCAGGCCCACCCACTCCACTGCGCCCGGCCCAGGGCCTAGGAGCAGCAGTGTGGGCTGCTACGGCTCGGCGGGGCTCCGGCCCGAAAAGCGCCCGGCCTTGGGCCTTTACCAGCCCCACCAACCCCTGGGCCACTTCCCTTCTCCCCCTCAGCCGGTACCTGGGTGTCGGGAGGCGGAGCTAGGAGTCCTGGAGGTCGTCCCATCGAGGCGGTCCGACCCAGTCCTCTGCCGCTTGCAGGTCCCTGGGGCTCAGCTGGGCTCCTGGTGCCGGCGGTGTCAGGTAGTCGGGCCGGGCCTCAGGGTTAGGGTCCGAGGGCTCCTGGGCGGCGTCTCCAGTCCCCGTGGCGGAGGCGCTGCTCCTGGCTCCGGGCCAGGTGCTGGGGTGCCCGGCTCGGGCTGGCCCTTTGGCTCCTCTGGGGCTTCTGGGGACGGGAGGCCGACTTCGCTGGGTCTCTGGCTCCCAGGCAGGGGCCAGTAGTCAGTCTCTGGGCCCTGGTAAGTAGGTGGCCCTGGCCAGGCCTCAGCTCACTCCCCAGCCTGGGAGTCCCGGGAGGCCTCTAGCCTCTTGGCAGGCTCAGCCCTGTCTGAGGCTGCTGCCTGGGCTTTTATAGTCCTGGGTCCGCCCCTTAGCTTCCGGTCAGGTGACAGGGCGGGGTTACCCTCCGCCCAACATGGAGCCCGGAGGGGTTCCTCCTCCTCCGGCTCAGTGGGCGGCCACTCCAGCCCACTCCACTCCCGAGAAGGAGGAGAGGCAGCAGGGTGCAGTGCTGCCGCTCTTCCTTCTTCCCCTCCTGCTCCTGCTCCTGCTCCTGCACCAGCCGGGGCTCTCCCTGCTTCACCCAGCCACCACCTGAGGCCTCCGTGCTGCTGGACCTGCTCCCCCGGACACACCTCTTACCACCACCGGCTGCTGCTGCTGCCTGAGGGGAGAGGGGGGGCCTGCCGGCTGCCCTCCCTCTCCCCTCCTCCACTCCAGAGGAAGAGGACCCCACCAGCACCACCACCCAGAGGCTTCCCCTGCTGGCTGCCACCCGCCCACTGCTGCTGCACTGCCGAGGAGGAGAAGAGGAACACTACCATCTGGAACTGTGGAGGTTTATTCATCAGACTGAGTTTTTGTCATCTGCTCCAGGGTGGTGTTGAACTGAGCCATTGAAAGGGGGCTGGGGAGAGGCTCAGAGCCCTCCCCTCAGTCCAGCTGTCCCCCTGCTGCCACCACCCCCAACGCCCCCTCCACCACCCTTTAACATCTGAACTGCCTCTTCTCCCTTGGTGGGGTTTGCTGCCCGCTCTCCACCTGGGACTGTTTGCTGCAGCGGTGGGCGAGGTCGAGCCCCACGGCGCTCGTGGGTGTGCTCCTCCCCACCCCTTGGACTTGGCCCCCTCCCTCAGCTACGTTTGGCTGAGGGCCCCCCACCCTGCTTGCCCCACCCTACCTTAGCAGCCTGCCCTGCCCTACTAGCCCAGTTTGTTTTCCCCTTCCTTCATAAGGTTCCTTACCCACCACACCAACCCCAGAGCTTCTTACCTGCCACGCCCTCGTCAAGCTAGCCTGTTGTGTGTGCCGCCCGCCAGTTGTAGCCTGCCTCTCCCTGCCCCAGCTTCCTTAGTGTTTCTATCCCCCAACCTCCCAATAGTCCCTGCTGTTGCCCTGAGTACCCAGTTCCCCCCTCGAGCGCTTGTGCCTCCCCCTCTTTTTAGTTGCCTCCCCCTCCAGTGCACTGCACCCCTTTCACTAACCCATAGCCCCCTCAGTACCCCAGTGCAGCCGGAGGAGCCGGCCCCCGCCCTGCACCTATTGCCTTGCCCCCTGCCTGCCTGCCAGCGCCCTCCTCCTCTGTGTCCAGCCTTGCAGGGAGGAGTGGTAGCTGGCCCCTTGGTTCCCCCCTTTTTACCCTACCCCTGCCAGCGCCCTCTCTCCCTGTAATCAGTCAGTGGGAGAGAGTGGCTGCTTCTCCCTTCCTCCTCAACCATATATCCCTTGCCCTCACGCCCTTCCCCCCTGCAATAGCGCCCTCCTCCTCTGCCTCAGTTTTAGCAGGGAGGAGTGGTTGACAACCCTCCCCTTCCTCGGTTGCTCCTTCCTCGAACCAGTGCCCCCTTTTCCGCCCCTTTCCTTGCATTGATGCCCTCCTCCTCTGCCTGTTGTTCGGTGAGGAGGAGTGGCTAGCCCTACCCTTCCTCCTTCCCATCTGTGCCTCCTTCCACCTTTTTCTATGATGGAGGAGGCCCCTGTCCCCCGCTGGCCCTACGGTCCCCACTGCCACCGGCCCAAACAACTGCTGCGGCTGACCTCCCGACCCCCAGCCCGAGCTCCGCCGCTGCCACGGCCGATGCCCCCTGCTCGGGTGGGCCTTCTACCTCGGCCGGTAAAGGGCCGGGGAGGAAGAAGGGCAAAGGCCCGGCCGAGCCGACCCCTCCGTGGCCGAGGCCGCCCCGCCCACTGCTGCCCGCCACCGCTGCAGCCCCTCCCCTCCTGCTGTTCCCCACCGGCTCTGGGGTGATCCATCTCGGCCCCCAGGCGTGCGCCCAGGTGGCCGCTGCCGCCCCACGTGCCGGGTCATCCGCCCCTACTGCGCCTCCAGCTCCATCCCTGGTGGCGGGGCCCTTCCCACCTGACCAGGAGGCACGGCGTCCGTTGCCTCCTGGTCGCCGCTCGCCCCACGTCGAAACTTACGTGCGGGCGTTGGCGAGTGGTGGGGGCCTCGGCCGTGGTGGCGACCTCCAAATTGTACGGCAAGGTGGTGTTCTTCCTTGCCTCGGAGGCCGCCGCCCAGGAGGCGGTGGAGAGAGCCTGGCGGTGGGGCGTGCGTGCCCCTCGAACCGCTGGAGGACCTGGGCGTGCGGGTGGTCCTTACCTCCGTCCGCCCTTCCTCCCGAATGCCGCCCTGCTGCCTTCCCTCTCCACTCTGGGAGGCCCATTTCCACCATCAGCCCTCTCCCGTTGGGCTGTAAGGACCCGCCCTCCGCCCGTCTTGTCCTTCCGCCGGCAGGTTCAGCTGCAGCTGCTGCCGGCGGCGCGTGCGAGGAGGCGCTCGAGTCCTTCATGGTGCCCTACCAGGGGCCCTCTACCGGGTCCATTACTCCTCGGGAGTCGGTGCTTCCTCTGCCGGGCGATGGGCACGTCCGGAGGGACTGTCCCTTGGCCCGGTCGGAGGCGTCCGGGCCCCCGGGCCGAGGCGCCCGGCCCCACCACCGCCGGCCCCTGGTAGTCCGGCCTCCGCGGCTGCCCCTCCTCCAACCGGCGGCTCTGCTCGGAGCCGGGTGCCCCCTCGGCGTGCCCGGCGAGCAGGCGGGCCCGCTTCTACTCGATCTGTCTCTGCGGGGCCCGAGGAGAGAGGGTGGCGCGGTTGTTGCGGGCGAGGAGCTCCCAGGTGGGGTATCCCTTTCCCTTCCCTTCCCACCCCTGCAACAACGCCCTCCCGAAAACCAGCGCCCCGGCCTTGCCCCTGCTGACCAGCCCTCCACCTCCACCTCGGAGGGCTGGGCCTTCGTCGAGAGCGCCAAAGCCCGCCGTTCGCGGGCCCCATCTCCCCCTTCGATGGGGAGGGTGGGAAGGCCCCCTCCGAAAGATCCCGAGGGGGCCAGCGCTGCCGAGCGCCCCGGCGAGCTTCAGCAGGAGGCACCGGACGAGAGGCCGTGGCAGCGAGGGGGGCGCGTCCCCCTCCCTGTGGAGCCCCTCCAGAGGAGGCCTCGGGTGGAGCCCCCGGCCCGGCTCCAAGCCGAGCCCCCTCCGTGCCCGCTGAGGTAATTGTTGCCTTGGCGGCCGGAGAAGGCTCTGGGGCCGAGGATGGAACTCAGCTCCATCTTCGAGAGATCGAGGCCCTGGGTCTGACCCGCTCACTCAGGGAGGGCGACCCTCCGCCAGCGGGCCTCGGTCTGGCGGCGACTCTGCGGCGCCGCCCCTCCTCCCCAACCTCAACCCTGTGTCCCAGGTGGCCGACCCGTCCTCACACTCGGGCGCCCCTGATATTACCCACTGGCCCGGCCGACTCGGCGCGGGCCGATGCCGCCGAGCCCTCAGGGGCGGCGGCAGGCGCCAGCGGCGGGTCCCGGATCTGGGGCGCCCTCTCGTAACCGGCGGGCGGTCATCTCCCCTTCCCGCGGGAGCCCAGCAGAAGGCACCACCCTAGCCGGCGCCGGTATCAACTCCTGCCTCTCCACCTGAGCCGGCGTCGGCGTGGGCCCCCTTCCTGCCCCTGAATCCCAGGTCCCGTTCGGGCGCGCAGCCGGTGGGATAGTCACGGGGACCCTCCCAGACCCCGCCAGGGACTCTGATCCTCCCGCCCCGATCCTCCCCACCCTCGTTTCCGCCCTTTATGAACCCATTTCCAGCCCCGAGTCCTCTCCTGCTCCCGATTCCTTTCCCACCCCTGCCTCTCACTCCCAACCCCGAACCCTTGTCCGGTCCACAGCCCACCCTCCTCCCGCCCCTACCACCAAAAACACCCTTCCCAACCCGGTCCTCCACACCTGATCCGCTCCCATTGCCCCAAATGTCTTCCAGTGCCACCACCACGGGGCCGCCTCGCTCCCGCTTAGCTGCGGGCGGCCCTCGGGGTGGTATTTGAATCCCGGTCCCCAACCCGTTAGGGGCTGCCTTGTTCCTCCGCCGCTCTTGCCGGGTCGGGACGGCAGCGCGGCGCCGCCGGTGTCGGCGCCGCTGGGGATCGGATCCTGTTTGCCCGCCTCCGCGGCCCGTGAGCTCCACCCGGGGCCCGGACGGAGGAGACTCCTGGTTCCTCGGCGCTGAGGAGCGAGCTGCGCCAATTCTCGCGGATAACCGCGGGCGAAAGGGAAGGTGCAGCTCGCCTCCAGCGCTGGGGGACTTTCATTCCATTCTTCAGGCCACCAGGGGCCTGCTGCGGAGGAGAGGGACCAATAGGCAGGACGACGCGCCTACCGCCGACCCGCAGATTTCAGACGCTCCTAACTTTTGGGTCGGGAGCGGTCTGCTGCGGGGCCTGCGGGCCGCCGATTCACCTGCCCGCGAGGATCCACCCCAGCCCTCACCATGAAGTACACCATCCTAGCAACATTGAATGCCCGGGCTGTAGGGCGGTCGCAGGAGCCGGGTGCTCTCCTTCCTCCGGGAGGGGGTACTCGGTGGCCTTCCTGCAGGAGACCCACACGACTCCAGCCGCCGAGGCTGGCTGGCGGCTGGAGTGGGGACGGGGTATATTTCAGCCACCTCGGCGCCGCCGGCCGGGTGGCCACCCTGTTCTCCCCTGCCCCACGGCCCGAGGTGCTGGGGACCGCCGAGGTCGCCCCGGCCGCTTGTTGCACGTCCGGCTCACAGTGGGAGGGGCTGACGCTGAACTTGGTCAACGCTCACGCCAACGCTGGCCCGACCAGGTCGCTTTTCCGCAGGCGGCCACCTTCCTCGCACTCTGGATCTCGCGAGTGCCTGGTCCTGGGCGGATTTCAACACCACCCTCGATGGCCGGGACCGTGTAGGACTCGCGAACTGCCAGGCGCAGCGGGCGTCCTCAGGAGATCGTGGACCATCACTCCCTGGTGGGCGTCTGGCGAGACCACCACCGGACGACAGTACCACCTTTACTTCGTCCGGGTGGGGCACAATCGGTCGAGCCACTCCCGGTTGGATCGCATTTACCTTTCGTTTCCACCTGGCACGGGCCCACTCCTCCAGCATCCGGCGGCCCGTTCACGGACCACCATTTGGTGGCCGTGAAAGCCTCTCTGAGTTCGAGAGGCTGGGGCGGCCTATTGGCATTTAATAATAGCCTGCTGGAGGGCGTGGGCTTCGTGCGTCCTTCGGGAGTTCTGGCGGGCCTGGCAGGAGCAGCGGCCCGCCTTTCCTCGGCGCGGCGATGGTGGGGCGTGGGAAGGTGCGCGCCCGGCTCTTCTGCGTGACTACTCCCGGGCGCCAGCCGGCGGAGGATGCGGCGATAGAGCAGTTGGAGCAGGAGGTCTTGAAGCTTGAGGCGCCTGGTGTCCGCCCCGAGATCCATCCCTCCCGCGAAGCGTACCGGGAGAGGCGGGAGGAGCTCCGGGCCCTGGAAGATCACAGGGCCGGGCGCCTTTGTTCGATCCGCATCCAGCTCCTTCGGAGATGGATCGCGGCTCCCGCTTCTTCTTCGCCCTGGAGAAAGGAGGGGCTAAAAAGCACGTCACCTGCCTTTTAGCAGAGGGCGGCACCCCCTCACGGATCCGGCGGAGATGCGTGGAAGGGCCAGGGCCTTCTCGCCAGTTTGTTCTCCCGGATCCGGACCGAAGCCGGCGCCTGCAAGGTCCTCTGGACCGAGCTCCCGGCGGTCAGCGAGCGACGAGACGGCTAGAGCTGCCTCTCACTCTGGCGAGTTCTCGGAAGCCCTCCGTCTCATGCCCAACAATAAAACCCGGGCATGGGCGGGCTGACCGTGGAGTTCTACGCGTGTTCTGGGGCGTCCTCGGCCCAGACCTGCGTACCGTCTGGGCGAGTCCTTGGAGGCGGGGTCCTCCTCTGTCGTGCAGGCGGCGGTGCTCGCCTTATTGCCGAAGAGGGGACCTCCGCGACCTCTGAACTGGCGTCGTCTCGCTCCTCAGCACGGACTACAAAGTCGTAGCAAAAGCCATCTCGCTGCGACTGCGGTCCGTGCTGGCGGACGTGATCCATCCCGACCAGACCTACACCGTCCGGGCGTAGTATTTTTGACAACTTGTATTTGGTCGGGATCTCTTAGAGCTGGGGTGTAGGGCGGCTTGTCGTTCGCCCTCCTGTCCCTGGACCAGGAGAAGGCGTTCGACAGGATGGACCACGGGTATCTCCTGGGCACCCTGCGGGCCTTCGGCCGGGCCCGTTTTGTGGGTTTTCTCCGGGTGCTGTGCGGCTCGCGGAGTGTCTGGTCAGGCTCAACTGGACCCTGGACCGAGCCGGTCAGCCGGGCGGGAGTACGTCAGGGGTGTCGCTGTCGGGCCAGCTGTGCGCTCTGGCGATCGAGCCCTTCCTCCGTCTCCTCCGTGGGAGGTTGGCGGGGTTGGTGCTGCGGGGCGGGCTGCGGCTGGTGCTGTCGGCGTCACGCCGATGGCGTGCTCCTCGTGGTCAGGACCCGGGCGACCTGGCGCGGGTGGAGGCCTGCCAAGCCGTCTACTCGGCAGCCTCCTCCGCCCGGGTCAACTGGGTCAAGAGCTCTGGCCTGGTGGTCGGGGCGGGTGGCGGGCGGCTCCCTCCCACCAGCGCTTCAGGCCATCAGGTGGAGCGCGGGTCCTGCTCTATCTGGGCGTCTATTTATCCGCCACGCATCCTTCTCCGCCGGAAAACTGGCAAGGTTTGGGCGCCAGGGTGGGTGGCGGTTGCGGAGGTGGGCAGGACTGCTCCGGTGCCTCTCCCTTCGCGGGAGGGCACTGGTGCTAAATCAGCTGGTCCTGTCCATGCTCTGGCACCGACTCAACACCCTGCCCGGCCCCGGAGGTCCTGGCCAAGCTCAGAGGACAGCTTTGGAGTTCTTTTGGCCAGGACTGCACTGGGTCTCTGCAGGGGCCTTGTCTCTCCCCTGGAGGAGGGGGCCAGGGCCTGGTCTGCGTGCGCAGCCAGGTCCGGACCTTCCGCCTCCAGGCCCTGCAGAACTCCTCTTTAGTGCAGGTAGTCCGGCATGGAGCACTTTGGGTGCGCCTTCCTCCGCCGCCTCCGAGGGCTCCGTCGACCGGCAGCTCTTTTTATCCATCCGAGGGTCTTCATGAGACCTCTCAGAGCTGCCGGAATTCTACCAGGACCTCCTCCAGACCTGGAAGCTGTTCTCAGCGACCAGGTCCGTTAATAACGCCGAGGAGCAGACCTCCTCGCGGAGCCCCTGCTCCACAATCCAGCCTTGTGCGTGCAGGTGGCGGAGTCTCCTTCGGTGCGCGGAGGCTGATCCTGGCAGAAACCACCAAGGTCGGAGACCTCCTGGACTACGCCGGGGACTGGGTGGATCCCGTGCGCTCGCTGGCCGCATGGGGCTTTCCACCCCTCGAACCCCTCTGCGCCTACTCCGGGAGGTGAAGGCGGTTTTGCGCGGCCGCTCTCGACTTCCTGCAGAGAGCCCTGCGAGAAAGTGCGCCCGCCCCTCCTTCCTGCAAACCCTCCGTCCCTTGTTATCGGGCCCCTGTTCCGCGGGCCCCAGGCCCCATCCTTGGACCCCCAGCCGGCTGCAAAAATTGCAGCGGTCTGCTCGAACGCGCCTAGGGAACATCTGTACACGCTCGTGCTCCACACTCTGCATTTCCCCACCCTCATGTCCCGCCCGACACTAAGTGGCGGGACTATCTAAGACCCATAGAGGGTGGGAACCCGATGGAGCCAGCGTGTATTCCCATCTAATTCCACGGCCCGCCGGGGACATTGGTTGGCGGCTCCTTCACGGAGCCGTGAGCACGGCGTGTACCTGGCGGTTCACCCCATCCCGGAAGCCTGCCCCTTCTGCGGCGTGAGGAAAACCTGGCGCGCGCATACCTGGAGTGCGCCAGGTTGCAACCTATTCGGCTCCTCCAGAACCTCTTGTTGAGGTTCTGGCTGCCTCCCCTCACCTTTTTATCTATGCACACCCAATCCATGGCCCCACAAAGTCGCGGGACCTCCTCGTCAACCTCCTCCTGGCCTTGGCTAAAGTCGCCATTTATAACAGCAGGAGGAGGATGCTGGGCTGAGGGTTTCCTGCGACTGTGGGGCCTATTTCCGTTCCTCCCTTGTGTCACGCATCCGGGCAGAGTTCCTCTGGGCGGCGTCCGCTGGCTCCTTGATAGTTTCGAGGAGCAGTGGCGCTGTCGAGGTTCTCTGCTCGGTGTCCCCATCTGGTTCCCTAGTTATTAACCTCTAGCCTGCACTCCCCGTCCCTTTTGTCATTATTTGTCCCCAGTAATTAATTGGACACGGGTCCAGTCGTCCCTCCCGCAAGGCTGGGGGAAGGGCTTTTAGAAAGTGGGCGGGCTTCGCCCGCCCACTCCCCCGTGTTGTCCAAATAGAGCCCACTCCACTCCCGAGAAGGAGGAGAGGCAGCAGGGTGCAGTGCTGCCGCTCTTCCTTCTTCCCCTCCTGCTCCTGCTCCTGCTCCTGCACCAGCCGGGGCTCTCCCTGCTTCACCCAGCCACCACCTGAGACCTCCGTGCTGCTGGACCTGCTCCCCCCGGACACCGCCACCTCTTACCACCACCGGCTGCTGCTGCCTGGGGAGAGGGGGCCTGCCCGGCTGCCCTCCCTCTCCCCTCCTCCACTCCAGAGGAAGAGGACCCCACCAGCACCACCACCCAGAGGCTTCCCCTGCTGGCTGCCACCCGCCCACTGCTGCTGCACCTGCCGAGGAGGAAGAGGAACACTACCATCTGGAACTGTGGAGGGTTTATTCATCAGACTGAGTTTTGTCATCTGCTCCAGGGTGGTGTTGAACTGAGCCATTGAAAGGGGGCTGGGGAGAGGCTCAGAGCCCTCCCCTCAGTCCAGCTGTCCCCCTGCTGCCACCACCCCCAACGCCCCCTCCACCACCCTTTAACATCTGAACTGCCTCTTCTCCCTTGGTGGGGTTTGCTGCCCGCTCTCCACCTGGGACTGTTTGCTGCAGCGGTGGGCGAGGTCGAGCCCCCTGGCGCTCGTGGGTGTGCTCCTCCCCACCCCCTTGGACTTGGCCCCTCCCTCAGCTACGTTTGGCTGAGGGCCCCCCACCCCTGCTTGCCCCACCCTACCTTAGCAGCCTGCCCTGCCCTACTAGCCCAGTTTGTTTCCCCTTCCTTCATAGGTTCCTTACCCACCACACCAACCCCAGAGCTTCTTACCTGCCACGCCCTCGTCAAGCTAGCCTGTTGTGTGTGCCCTTGCCAGTTGTAGCCTGCCTCTCCTGCCCCAGCTTCCTTAGTGTTTCTATCCCCCCCAACCTCCCAATAGTCCCCTGCTGTTGCCCTGAGTACCCAGGTTCCCCCTCGGCGCTTGTGCCTCCCCCTTTTAGTTGTCCCCCTCCAGTGCACTGCACCTTTCACTGACCCATAGCCCCTCAGTACCCCAGTGCAGCCGGAGGAGCCGGCCCCGCCCTGCACCTATTGCCTTGCCCCTGCCTGCCTGCCAGCGCCCTCCTCCTCTGTGTCCAGCCTTGCAGGAGGGTGGTAGCTGGCCCCTTGGTTCCCCCTTTTTACCCTACCCTGCCAGCGCCCTCTCTCCCTGTAATCAGTCAGTGGGAGAGTGGCTGCTCTCCTTCCCTTCCCCTCAACCATATATCCCTTGCCCTCGCCCTTCCCCCTGCAATAGCGCCCTCCTCCTCTGCCTCAGTTTTAGCAGGGAGGAGTGGTTGATAACCCTCCCCTTCCTCGGTTGCTCCTTCCTCGAACCAGTGCCCCCCCTTTTCCGCCCCTTTCCTTGCATTGATGCCCTCCTCCTCTGCCTGTTGTTCGGTGAGGAGGAGTGGCTATCCTACCCTTCCTCCTTCCCATCTGTGCCTCCTTCCACCTTTTTCCTATGATGGAGGAGGCCCCTGTCCCCGCTGGCCCTCGGTCCCCACTGCCACCGGCCCAAACAACTGCTGCGGCTGACCTCCCGACCCCCAGCCCGAGCTCCGCCGCTGCCACGGCCGCCCCTGCTGCGGGTGGGCCTTCTACCTCGGCCGGTAAGGGCCGGGAGGAAGAAGGGCAAAGGCCCGGCCGAGCCGACCCCTCCGTGGCCGAGGCCGCCCGCCCCTGCGGCCCGCCACCTGCTGCAGCCCCTCCCTTCCTGCTGTTCCCCACCGGCTCTGGGGTGATCCATCTGACCCCCAGGCGTGCGCCCAGGTGGCGCTGCCGCCCACGTGCCGGGTCATCGCCCCTACTGCCGCCTCCAGCTCCATCCCTGGTGGCAGGGCCCTTTCCCACCTGACCAGGAGGCACGGCGTCCGTTGCCTCCTGGTCGCCGCCTCGCCACGTCGAAACTTACGTGCGGGCGTTGGCGAGTGGTGGGGGCCTCGGCCGTGGTGGCGGCCTCCAAATGTATGGCAAGGTGGTGTTCTTCCTTGCCTCGGAGGCCGCCGCCCAGGAGGCGGTGGAGAGAGCCTGGCGGTGGGGGCGTGCGTGCCCCTCGAACCGCTGGAGGACCTGGGCGTGCGGGTGGTCCTCCTCCGTCCGCCCTTCCTCCCGAATGCCGCCCTGCTGCCTTCCCTCTCCACTCTGGGAGGCCCATTTCCACCATCAGCCCTCTCCCGTTGGGCTGTAAGGACCCGCCCTCCGCCCGTCTTGTCCTTCCGCGGCAGGTTCAGCTGCAGCTGCTGCGGCGGCGCGTGCGAGGAGGCGCTCGAGTCCTTCATGCGGGTGCCCTACCAGGGGCCCTCTGCGGGTCCATTACTCCTCGGGAGTCGGTGCTTCCTCTGCCGGGCGATGGGGCACGTCCGGAGGACTGTCCCTTGGCCCGGTCGGAGGCGTCCGGGCCCCGGGGCCAGGCGCCGGCCCCCACCACCGCCGGCCCCTGGTAGTCCGGCCTCGCGGCTGCCCCTCCTCCAACCGGCGGCTCTGCTCGGGGCGGGGTGCCCCCTCCGGCGTGCCCGGCGAGCAGGCGGGCCCGCTTCTACTCGATCTGTCTCTGCGGGGCCCGAGGAGGAGAGGGTGGCGCGGTTGTTGCCGAGCGAGGGAGAGGCTCCCCCAGGTGAGGTATCCCTTTCCCTTCCCTTCCCACCCCTGCAACAACGCCCTCCCGAAAACCGGCGCCCCGGCCTTGCCCCTGCTGACCAGCCCTCCACCTCCACCTCGGAGGGCTGGGCGCTCGTCGAGGAGCGCCAAAGCCCGCCGTTCGCGGGCCCCATCTCCCCCTTCGATGGGGAGGGTGGGAAGGCCCCCTCCGAAAGATCCCGAGGCCAGCGCTGCCGAGCGCCCCGGCGAGCTTCAGCAGGAGGCACCGGACGAGAGGCCGTGGCAGCGAGGGGGCGGCGTCCCCCTCCCTGTGGAGCCCCTCCAGAGGAGGCCTCGGGTGGAGCCCCCGGCCCGGCTCCAGCCGAGCCCCCTCCGTGCCCGCTGAGGTAATTGTTGCCTTGGCGACCGGAGGAGGCTCTGGGGCCGAGGGGATGGAACTCAGCTCCATCTTCGAGGAGATCGAGGCCCTGGGTCTGACCCGCTCACTCAGGAGGGCGACCCTCCGCCAGCGGGCCTCGGTCTGGGCGGCGACTCTGCGGCGCCGCCCCTCCTCCCAACCTCAACCCTGTGTCCCAGGTGGCCGACCCGTCCTCACACTCGGGCGCCCCTGATATTACCCACTGGCCCGGCCGACTCGGCGCGGGCCGATGCCGCCCGAGCCCTCAGGGGCGGCGGCAGGCGCCAGCGGCGGGTCCCGGATCTGGGGCGCCCCTCTCGTAACCGAGGCGGGCGGTCATCTCCCCCTTCCGCAGGGGCCCAGCAGAAGGCACCACCCTAGCCGGCGCCGAGGTATCAACTCCTGCCTCTCCACCTGAGCCCGGCGTCGGCGTGGGCCCCCTTCCTGCCCCTGAATCCCAGGTCCCCGTTCGGGGCGCCGCAGCCCGGTGGGATAGTCACGGGGACCCCCTCCCAGACCCGCCAGGACTCTGATCCCCTCCGCGTCGATCCTCCCCACCCTCGTTTCCGCCCTTTATGAACCCATTTCCAGCCCGAGTCCTCTCCGTTCCCGATTCCTTTCCCACCCCTGCCTCTCCCTCACTCCCCAACCCGAACCCTTGTCCGGTCCACAGCCCACCCCTCCTCCGCCCCTACCACCAAAAACACCCTTCGCTGCCGCCCCCGTTCCTTTCCTGATCCGTTCCCATTGCCCCCAAATGTCCTCCAGTACCACCCCCACGGGGCCGTCGTTCCGCTAGCTGCGGGCGGCCCTCGAGGTGGTATTTGAATCCCGGTCCCCAACCCGTTAGAGCTGCCTTGTTCCTCCGCCGCCCCCTTGCCGGGTCGGGGCGGGCAGCAGCGCGCCGTCGGTGTCGGCGCCGCGTTGAGATCGGATCCCTGTTTGCCCGTCTCCGTGGCCCGTGAGCTCCACCGGGGCGGACGGAGAGACTCCTGGTTCCCCCTCGGCGCTGAGGAGCGAGCTGCGCCAATTCCTCGCGGATAACCGCGGGGCGAAAGGAAGAGTGCAGCTCGCCCTCCAGCGCTGGGGACTTTCATTCCATTCTTCAGGCCACCAGGGGCCTGTTGCGGGAAGGAGAGGGACCAATAGGCAGGGCAGCGCGGCCTACCGCCGGACCCGCAGATTTCGAGGCGCTCTCCTAACTTTTGGGTCGGGAGGCGGTCTGCTGCGAGGCCTGCGAGGCCGCCGATTCACCTGCCCGCGAGGATCCACCCCAGCCCTCACCATGAAGTACACCATCCTAGCAACATTGAATGCCGGGGCTGTAGGGCGGGTCTCCGCAGGAGCCGGGTGCTCTCCTTCCTCCGGGAGGGACTCGGTGGCCTTCCTGCAGGAGACCCACGACTCCAGCCGTCGAGGCTGGCTGGCGGCTGGAGTGGGGGCGGGGTATATTTCAGCCACCTCGGCGCTCGCTCGGCGGGGTGGCCACCTGTTCTCCCCTGCCCTACGGCCCGAGGTGCTGGGGACCGCGAGGTCGTCCGGGCCGCCTGCTGCGTCCGGGCCGCGTGGAGGGCTGGCGTTGAACTTGGTCAGCGTCGCCCCGAGCAGCGGGCCCGCCTTTTTCCGGCAGGCGGCCACCTTCCTCGGCACTTTGGATCCTCGCAGTGCCTGGTCCGTGGCGGGGATTTCAGCACCACCCTCGATGACCGGCGAGCGCCGGGTGGACTCGCGAATCCCACTCCGGCGCCAGCCACCTCGGCGGCTGGAGTCGTGTGGGTCTCCTGCAGGAAGGCTACCGAGTACCCCCTCCCGGAGGAAGGAGAGCACCCGGCTCCTGCGGGCCGCCCTACAGCCCGGGCATTCAATGTTGCTAGGATGGTGTACTTCATGGTGAGGCTGGGGTGGATCCTCGCGGGCAGGTGAATCGGCGGCCCCCGCAGGCCCGCAGCAGACCGCTCCCGACCCAAAGTTGGGAGAGCGTCTGAAATCTGCGGGTCGGCGGTAGGCCGCGTCGTCCTGCCTGTTGGTCCCTCTCCTCCGCAACAGGCCCTGGTGGCCTGAAGAATGGAATGAAAGTCCCCCAGCGCTGGAGGGCGAGCTGCACCTTCCCTTTGCGCGGTTATCCGCGGTGGCGCAGCTCGCTCCTCAGCGCCGAGGGAACCAGGAGTCTCCTCCGTCCGGGCCCCGGGTGGAGCTCACGGGCCGCGAGGCGGGCAAACAGGGATCCGATCCCCAGCGGCGCCCGACACCGGCGGCGCGCGCTGCCGTCCCGACCCGGCAAGAGGCGGCGGAGGAACAAGGCAGCCCCTAACGGGTTGGGGACCGAGGATTCAAATACCACCCCCGAGGGCCGCCCGCCTAAGCGAGCGAGGCGGCCCCGTGGGTGGCACTGGAAGAACATTTGGGGGCAATGGGAGCGGATCAGGTGTCGCGGCGGGAACCGGGTTGGGAAGAGAAGGGTGTTTTTGGTGGTAGGGGCGGGAGGAGGGTGGGCTGTGGACCGGACAAGGGTTCGGGGTTGGGAAGTGAGGAGAGGCAGGGGTGGGAAAGGAATCGGGAGCAGGAGAGGACTCGGGGCTGGAAATGGGTTCATAAAGGCGGAAACGAGGGTGGGGAGGATCGGGGCGGGAGGATCAGAGTCCTGGCGGGGTCTGGGAGGGTCCCCGTGACTATCCCACCGGGCTGCGGCGCCTCGAGCGGGGACCTGGGATTCAGGGGCAGGAAGGGGCCCACGCCCGGCGCCGGGCTCAGGTGGAGAGGCAGGAGTTGATACCTCGGCGTCGGCTAGGGTGGTGCCTTCTGCTGGGCCCCTGCGGGAAGGGAGATGACCGCCCGCCTCGGATTCTCGAGAGAGCGCCCCAGATCCGGGACCCGGCCGCTCGGCGCCTGCCGTCGCCCCTGAGGGCTCGGCGGCATCGGCTCGGCGCTCGAGTCGGCGGGCCAGTGGGTAATATCAGGGCGCCCGAGTGTGAGGGCGGGTCGGCCACCTGGGACACAGGGTTGAGGTTGGGGAGGAGGCGGCGCCGCGAGTCGCCGCCCAGACCGAGGCCCGCTGGCGGAGAGTCGTCCTCCCCTGAGTGGCGGGGTCAGACCCAGGGCCTCGATCTCCTCGAAGATGGAGCTGAGTTCCATCCCCTCGGCCCCAGAGCCTTCCCCTCCGGTCGCCAAGGCAACAATTACCTCAGCGGGCACGGAGGGCTCGGTTGGAGCCGGGGCCAGGGCTCCACCGAGGCCTCCTCTTGGAGGAGCTCCACAGGGAGGGCGTCGTCCCCCTCGCTGCCACGGCCTCCTCGTCCGGTGCCTCCTGCTGAAGCTCGTCGGGCGCTCTCGGCAGCGCTGGCCCCCTCGGGATCTTTCGGAGGGCCTTCCCACCCTCCCCATCGAAGGGAGATGGGGCCCAGCGAGCGGGCTTTGCGCTTCCCGAGCAGGCGTCCAGCCCTCCGAGGTGGAGGTGGAGGCTGGTCAGCAGGGAGCAAGGCCGGGCGCTTTCGGTTTTCGGGAGCGTTGTTGCAGGGTGGGAAGGGAAGGAAGGGATACCCCCACCTGGGAGCCCTCTCCCTCGCCGGCAACAACCGCGCCACCCTCTCCCCTCGGGCCCGCAGAGACAGATCGAGTAGAAGCGGGGCCCGCCTGCTCGCTCGGGCACGCCGGAGAGGCACCCCGGCTCGAGCAGAGCCGTCGGTTGGAGGAGGCGGCCGCGGAGGCGGACTGCCAGGGCCGGCGGTGGTGGGGCAGCGCCCTCCGGGCGGGGCGGGACGCCTCCTCGGACCGGGCCAAGGACAGTCCCTCGGACGTGTCCCATCGCCCGGCAGAGGAAGCACCGGGACTCCCCGAGGAGTAATGGACCCGGTAGAGGCCCCTGGTAGGGCACCATGAAGGACCCCTCGGCGCCTCCCGCCACGCCGCCGGCGCAGCTGCAGCTGAACCTGCCGGCGGAAGGACAAACGTGGCGGGAGGCGGGGTCCTTACAGCCCAGGAGAGGGCTGATGGTGAAATGGGCCTCCCAGAGTGGAGAGGAAGGCAGCAGGCGGCATTAGGGAGGAAGAGGCGGGACGGAGGTAAGGACCACCCGTGCGCCCAGGTCCTCAGCGGTTCGAGGCACGTGCCGCCCCCACCGCCAGGCCCCTCTCCACCGCCTCCTGGGCGGCGGCCTCGAGCAGGAAGAACACCACCTTGCCGTACAATTTGGAGAGCCGCCACCACGGCCGAGCCCCACCACCCTCGCCAGCGCCCGCCGCGTAAGTTTCGGCGTGGGGCGGCGCGACCAGGAGGCAACGGACGCCGTGCCTCCTGGTCAGGGTGGGAAAAGGGCCCGGCCACCAGGGATGGAGCTGGAGCGGCAGTAGGCGGATGACCCGGCACGTGGGGCGGCAGCGGCCACCTGGGCGTGCGCTCTGGGGGCGTAGATGGATCACCCCAGAGCCGGTGGGGAACAGCAGGAGGAGGGCTGCAGCGGGTGGCGGGGCAGCAGTGGGCGGGGCGGCCTCGGCCACGGAGGGGTCGGCTTTCCGGGCCGGGCCTTTGCCCTTCTTCCCTCCCCGGCCCTTTTTACCGGCCGAGGTAGAAGGCCCACCCGTAGCAGGGGCATCGGCCGTGGCAGCGGAGCTCGGGCTGAAGTCGGGAGGTCAGCCGCAGCAGTTGTTTGGGCGGTGGCAGTGGGGACCGTGGGGCCAGCGGGGACAGGGCCTCCTCCATCATAGGAAAAGGTGGAAGGAGGCACAGATGGGAAGGAGGAAGGGTAAGGGCTAGCCACTCCTCCTCACCGAACAACAGGCAGAGGAGGAGGGCATCAATGCAAGGAAAGGGGCGGAAAAGGGGCACTGGTTCGAGGAAGGAGCAACCGAGGAAGGAGGGTTGGCAACCACTCCTCCTGCTAAAACTGAGGCAGAGGAGGAGCGCTATTGCAGGGGAAGGCGCGAGGGCAAGGGATATATGGTTGAGGAGGAAGGGAGAAGCAGCCACTCTCTCCCACTGACTGATTACAGGGAGAGAGGCGCTGGCAGGGGTAGGGTAAAGGGGAACCAAGGGGCCAGCTACCACTCCTCCCTGCAAGGCTGGACACAGAGGAGGAGGCGCTGGCAGGCAGGCAGGGGCAAGGCAATAGGTGCAGGGCGGGGCCGGCTCCTCGGCTGCACTGGGGTACTGAGGGCTATGGGTTAGTGAAAGGGTGCAGTGCACTGGAGGAGCAACTAAAGAGGAGGCACAAGCGCTCGAGGGGAACTGGGTACTCAGGGCAACAGCAGGGGACTATTGGGAGGTTGGGGATAGAAACACTAAGGAAGCTGGGGCAGGAGAGGCAGGCTACAACTGGGTGGGGCGGGGCACACACAACAGGCTAGCTTGACGAGGCGTGGCAGGTAAAGCTCTGGGGTTGGTGTGGTGGGTAAGGAACCTTATGAAGGAAGGGAAAACAAACTGGGCTAGTAGGGCAGGGCAGGCTGCTAAGGTAGGGTGGGGCAAGCAGGGGTGGGGGGCCCCTCAGCCAAACAGCTGAGGAGGGCCAAGTCAAGGGGTGGGAGGAGCACACCCACGGCGCTTGTGGGGCTCGACCTCGCCCACCGCTGCAGCAAACAGTCCCAGGTGGAGGCGGGGCAGCAAACCCCACCAAGGAGAAGAGGCAGTTCAGATGTTAAAGGGTGGTGGAGGGCGTTGGGGGTGGTGGCAGCAGGGGGACAGCTGGACTGAGGAGGGCTCTGAGCCTCTCCCCAGCCCCCTTTCAATGGCTCAGTTCAACACCACCCCTGGAGCAGATGACAAAAACTCAGTCTGATGAATAAACCCCCTCCACAGTTCCAGATGGTAGTGTTCCTCTTCTCCTCCTCGGCAGGGTGCAGCAGCAGTGGGCGGGTGGCAGCCAGCAGGGGAAGCCTCTGGGTGGTGGTGCTGGTGGGGTCCTCTTCCTCTGGAGTGGAGGAGGAGAGGGAGGGCAGCCGGCAGGCCCCTCTCCCCTCAGGCAGCAACAGCAGCCGGTGGTGGTAAGAGGTGGCGGTGTCCGGGGAGCAGGTCCAGCACGGAGGCCTCAGGTGGTGGCTGGGTGAAGCAGGAGAGCCCGGCTGGTGCAGGAGCAGGAGCAGGAGCAGGAGGAAGAAGGAAGAGCGGCAGCACTGCACCCTGCTGCCTCTCCTCCTTCTCTGGAGTGGCGGGGCTCTGTTGGAAACACGGGAGTGGGCGGGCGAAGCCACCACTCTAAAGCCCCTCCCCCAGCCTTGCGGGAGGGACGACTGGACCCGTGTCCAATTAATTACTGAGGACAAATAATGACAAAGGGACAAGGAGTGCAGGCTAGAGGTTAATAACTAGGGAACCGGATGGGGACACCGAGCAGAGAACCCGGACAGCGCCCACTGCTCCTCGAAACTATCAAGGGAGCCAGTGGGCGCGCCCAGAGGAACTCTGCCGGATCGTGACACAAGGGAGGAGCGGAAATAGGCCCCACAGTCGCAGGAAACCCCTCGTCTAGCATCCTCCTCCTGCTGTTATAAATGGCGACTTTAGCCAAGGCCAGGAGGAGGTTGGCGAGAGGTCCCAGCGACTTTGTGGGGCAGCGGAGTTGGGTGTGCATAGATAAAAGGTGAGGGAAAAGTGCAGCCAGAACCTCAGCAAGAGGTTCTGGAGGAGCCGGAATAGGGGCTGCAACCTGGCGCACTCCAGGTATCGTCGCCAGGTTTTCCCTCACGCGCAGAAGGGCAGGCTTCGGGATGGGGGTGAACCGCGCCAGGTACACGCCCGTGCTCACGGCTCCGTGAAGGAGCCGCCAACTAATGTCCCCGATGGGCGTGGAATTAGATGGGAATATCGCTGGCCCATCGGGGTTCCCCACCCTCTATGGGTCTTAGATAGTCCCGCCACTTAGTGTCGGGGCGGGACATGAGGTGGGGAAATGCAGAGTGTGGAGCACGGCGTGTACAGATGTTCCCTAGGCGCGGTTGAAAGCAGACCGGCTGCAATTTTTGCAGCCGGCTGGGAAATCAGGATGGGGGCTCGGGGCCAGCGGAACAGGGCCCGATAACAAAGGGACGGAGGTTTGCAGGAAGGGAGGCGGGCGTACCCTCTCGCAGGGCTCTCTGCAGGAAGTCGAGGCGGGCAGCGGCAAAACCGCCTTCACCTCCCGGAGTAGGCGCAGAGGGGTTCGAGGGTGGAAAGCCCCATGCGGCCAGCGGCGCCGCGAGGATCCACCCAGTCCCCGGCGTAGTCAGGAGGTCTCCGACCTTGGTGGTTTCTGCCAGGATCAGCCTCGGCGCACCGAAGAGACTCCGCCACCTGCACGCACAAGGCTGGATTGTGGAGCAGGGGCTCCGCGAGGAGGTCTGCTCCTCGGCGGCCACAGCGGACCTGGTCGCTGAGAACAGCTTCCAGGTCTGGAGGAGGTCCTGGTAGAATTCCGGCAGCTCTGAGAGGTCTCGCGGAAGACCCCTCGGATGGATAAAAAGAGCTGCGGTCGTGTCGGAGCCCTCGGAGGCGGCGGAGGAAGCGCACCCCAAAGTGCTCCATGCCGGACTACCTGCACTAAGAGGAGTCTCTGCAGGGCCTGGAGGCGGAAGGTCGGACCTGGCTGCGCCACGCAGACCAGGCCTGGCCCCCTCCTCCAGGGGAGAGACAAGGCCCCTGCAGAGACCCAGTGCAGTCCTGGCCAAAGAACTCCCAAAGCTGTCCTCTGGAGCTTGGCCAGGACCTCGGGGCCGGGCGCAGGGTGTTGAGTCGGTGCCAGAGCATGGACAGGACCAGCTGATTTAGCACCAGTGCCCTCCCGCGAAGGAGAGGCACCGGAGCAGTCCTGCCCACCTCCGCAACCGCTCACCCACCTGGCGTCCAAACCTTGCCAGTTTTCGGCGGAGAAGGATGCGTGGCGGATAAATAGGCGCCCAGATAGAGCAGCGGACCGCGCTCCACCTGATGGCCTGAAGCGCGGGTGGGAGGAGCGGCCCGCCACCCGTCCCGACCACCAGGCCAGAGCTCTTGACCCAGTTGACCCGGGCGGAGAGGCTGCGAGTAGGCGGCAGCAGGCCTCCACCGCGCCAGGTCGCCGGGTCCTGGACCACGAGAGCACGTCATCGGCGTGCGCCCGACAGCACCAACCGCAGCTCCGGCTCCGCAGCACCAACCCGTCAACCTCCTACGGAGAGCGGAGGAAGAACTCGATCGCCAGGCGTACAGCTGGCCCGACAGCGGACACCTGGCGTACCCCGCCCGAAGCTGACGGCTCGGTCAGGGTCAGTTGAGCCTGACCAGACACTCCGCGAGCGTACAGCACCGGAGAAAACCCACAAAGCGGGGCCCGAAGCCGAAGGCCTGCAGGGTGCCCAGGAGATACCGTGGTCCATCCTGTGACGCCTTCTCCTGGTCCAGGGACAGGAGGCGAGCGACAAGCCGTCCCTACACCCCAGCTCTAAGAGATCCCGGACCAAATACAAGTTGTCAAAATACTACGGCCGGGGCGGTGTAGGTCTGGTCGGGATGGATCACGTCCGCCAGCACGGACCGCAGTCGCAGCGAGATGGCTTTGCTACGACTTTGTAGTCCGTGCTGAGGCGAGGCGGGGCGCCAGTTCCGTGGGTCGCGGAGTCCCCCTCTTCGGCAATAAAGGCGAGCACCGCTCGCCTGCCTGACTGAAGGAGGACCCGCTCTCAGAACTCGGCCCAGGCGGTAGCGAGGTCTGGGCGAGGGCGTCCCAGAACGCGGTAGAACTCCACGGTCAGCCCGTCCATGCCGGGGTTTTATTGTTGGGCATGAGGCGGAGGGCTTCGAGAACTTCGGCCAGAGTGAGAGGCAGCTCTAGCCGGTCTCGATGCGCCAGCGTGACCGTCGGGAGCTCGGTCAGAGGACCTTGCAGGCGTCGGCCGGTCGGATCCGGGAGAACAAACTGGCGTAGAAGGCCTGGCCCTTCCACGCATCTCCGCCGGATCCGTGAGAAGTGCCGTCCTCTGCTAAAAGGCAGGTGGCGTGCTTTTAGCCCCCTCCTTTTCTCAGGGCGTAGAAGAAGCGGGAGCATGATCCATCTCCCGAAGGAGCTGGATGCGGGGATCGAACAAAGCGCCCGGGCCCTGTGATCTTCCAGGGCCCGGGCTCCTCCGCCTCTCGATGCGCCCGCGGAGGATGGATCCTCGAGGCGGACACCAGGCGCCTCTCAAGCTTCAAGACCTCCCGTTCCAACTGCTCTATCGCGCATCCCTCCGCCGGCTGGCGCCGGGAAGTAGTCACGGCAGAAGAGCGAGCGCGCCACCTTCCCCGTCCCACCATCGCGCGCCGAGAAGGCGGGCGCTGCTCCTGCCAGGCCCGCCAGAACTCCCGGAAGGGCGCCACGAAGCCCGTCCTCCAGCAGGCTATTATTAAAATGCCAATAGGCGGCCCCAGCCTCTCCGAACTCAGAGAGGCTTTCCGGCCGCAAATGGTGGTCGTGAGCGGGGCGGCGGATGCTGGAAAGTGGGCCCGTGCCAGGTGGAAGCGAGAAAGGTAAATGCGATCCAACCGGGAGTGGCTCGACCGATTGTGCCCCACCGGACGTAAGTAAAGGTGGTACTGTCGTCCGGGTGGTGGTCTCGCCAGGCGTCCACCAGGGAGTGATGGTCACGATCTCCCTGAGGGCGTCCGCTGCGGCCTGGCAGTTAGCGAGTCCTACGGTCCGGTCATCGCCGAGGTGGTGTTGAAATCCGCCCAGGACCAGGCACTCGCGAGGATCAGAGTGCCGAGGAAGGTGGCGCCTGCGGAAAAAGGTGACCTGGTCGGGCCAGCGTTCGGGCGTGAGCGTTGACCAAGTTCAAGCGTCAGCCCCTCCTGCGAGCCGGACGTGCAACAAGCGGCCGGGGCGACCTCGGCGGTCCCCAGCACCTCGGGCCGTAGGGCAGGGAGAACAGGGTGGCCACCCGGCCGGCGGCGCCGAGGTGGCTGAAATATACCCCGTCCCCCACTCCAGCCGCCAGCCAGCCTCGGCGGCTGGAGTCGTGTGGGTCTCCTGCAGGAAGGCCACCGAGTACCCCCTCCCGGAGGAAGGAGAGCACCCGGCTCCTGCGAGACCGCCCTACAGCCCGGGCATTCAATGTTGCTAGGATGGTGTACTTCATGGTGAGGGCTGGGGTGGATCCTCGCGGGCAGGTGAATCGGCGGCCCCCGCAGGCCCGCAGCAGACCGCTCCCGGACCCAAAAGTTAGGAGGCGTCTCGAAATCTGCGGGTCGGCGGTAGGCGTCGTCCTGCCTATTGGTCCCTCTCCTCCTGCAACAGGCCCCTGGTGGCCTGAAGAATGGAATGAAAGTCCCCCAGCGCTGGAGGCGAGCTGCACCTTCCCTTTGCCCGCGGTTATCCGCGAGGAATTGGCGCAGCTCGCTCCTCAGCGCCGAGAGAACCAGGAGTCTCCTCCGTCCGGGCCCCGGGTGGAGCTCACGGGCCGCGGAGGCGGGCAAACAGGATCCGATCCCCAGCGCGGCGCCCGACACCGGCGCGCGCTGCCGTCCCGACCCGGCAAGGCGGCGGAGGAACAAGGCAGCCCCTAGCGGGTTGGGGACCGAGGATTCAAATACCACCCCCGAGGGCCGCCCGCAGCTAAGCGAGCGAGGCGGCCCCGTGGGTGGCACTGGAGAGACATTTGGGGGGGCAATGGGAGCGGATCAGGAAAGAGGCGGCAGCGGGAGGGTGTTTTTGGTGGTAGGGGCGGGAGGAGGGTGGGCTGTGGACCGGACAAGGGTTGGGGTTGGGAGTGAGGAGAGGCAGGGGTGGGAAAGGAATCGGGAGCAGGAGAGGACTCGGGGCTGGAAATGGGTTCATAAAGGCGGAAACGAGGGTGGGGAGGATCGGGCGGGAGGATCAGAGTCCCTGGCGGGGTCTGGGAGGGTCCCCGTGACTATCCCACCGGGCTGCGGCGCCTCCCGAGCAGGGACCTGGGATTCAGGGCAGGAAGGGGCCCACGCCGGCGCCGGGCTCAGGTGGAGAGGCAGGAGTTGATACCTCGGCGTCGGCTAGGGTGGTGCCTTCTGCTGGGCCCCCTGCGGAAGGAGATGACCGCCCGCCTCGGTTACGAGAGAGATCCGGGACCCGGCCGCTCGGCGCCTGCCGTCGCCCCTGAGGGCTCGGCGGCATCGGCTCGGCGCTCGGTCGGCGGGCCAGTGGGTAATATCAGGCGCCCGAGTGTGAGGCGAGTCGGCCACCTGGGACACAGGGTTGAGGTTGGAGGAGGAGGCGGCGCCGCGAGTCGCCGCCCAGACCGAGCCCGCTGGCGGAGGTCGTCCTCCCCTGAGTGGCGAGGTCAGACCCAGGGCCTCGATCTCCTCGAAGATGGAGCTAAGTTCCATCCCCTCGGCCCCAGAGCCTTCCCCTCCGGCCAAGGCAACAATTACCTCAGCGGGCACGGAGGGGGCTCGGTTGGAGCCGGGGCCGGGAGCTCCACCGAGGCCTCCTCTTGGAGGGCTCCACAGGGAGAGGCGTCGTCCCCTCGCTGCCACGGCCTCCTCGTCCGGTGCCTCCTGCTGAAGCTCGTCGGGCGCTCTCGGCAGCGCTGGCCCCCTCGGGATCTTTCGGAGGGCCTTCCCCCTCCCCATCGAAGGGGAGATGGGGCCAGCAGCAGCGGCGGGCTTTGCGCTTCCCGACGGCGTCCAGCCCTCCGAGGTGGAGGTGGAGGCTGGTCAGCAGGGGCAAGGCAGCGCTTTCGGTTTCGGGAGCGTTGTTGCAGGGGTGGGAAGGGAAGGAAGGGATACCCCCACCTGGGAGCCCTCTCCCTCGCCGGCAACAACCGCGCCACCCTCTCCTCCTCGGGCCCGCAGAGACAGATCGAGTAGAGCGGGGCCCGCCTGCTCGCTCGGGCACGCCGGAGGCACCCGGCTCGAGCAGAGCCGTCGGTTGGAGGAGGGCAGCCGCGGAGGCGGACTGCCAGGGGCGGCGGTGGTGGGGCAGCGCCCTCCGGGCCCGAGGCCCGGGCGCCTCCTCGACCGGGCCAAGGGACAGTCCCTCGGACGTGCCCCATCGCCCGGCAGAGGAAGCACCGGGACTCCCCGAGGAGTAATGGACCCGGTAGAGGCCCCTGGTAGGAGCACCATGAAGGACCCCTCGGCGCCTCCCGCCCGCGCCGCCGGCGCAGCTGCAGCTGAACCTGCCGGCGGAAGGACAAACGTGGCGGAGGCGGGGTCCTTACAGCCCAGGAGAGGGCTGATGGTGAAATGGGCCTCCCAGAGTGGAGGGAAGGCAGCAGGCGGCATTCGGGAGGAAGGCGGGGCGGAGGTAAGGACCACCCGTGCGCC
The DNA here is from genome assembly GCA_019425775.1 of Rafetus swinhoei. NCBI lineage: Eukaryota > Metazoa > Chordata > Testudines > Trionychidae > Rafetus > Rafetus swinhoei. The sequence continues at coordinate 24,943 of JAFJHL010000415.1, forward strand.
CAGGTCCTCAGCGGTTCGAGGGCACGTGCCGCCCCCACCGCCAGGCCCCTCTCCACCGCCTCCTGGCGGCGGCCTCGAGCAGGAAGAACACCACCTTGCCGTACAATTTGGAGGCCGCCACCACGGCCGAGCCCCACCACCCTCGCCAGCGCCCGCCACGTAAGTTTCGGCGTGGGGCGGCGGCGACCAGGAGGCAACGGACGCCGTGCCTCCTGGTCAGGGTGGGAAAGGGCCCGGCCACCAGGGATGGAGCTGGAGCGGCAGTAGGGGCGGATGACCCGGCATGTGGGGCGGCAGCGGCCACCTGGGCGTGCGCTCTGGGGGCCGTAGATGGATCACCCCAGAGCCGGTGGGGAACAGCAGGAGGAGGGCTGCAGCGGGTGGCGGGGCGCAGTGGGGCGGCGGCCTCGGCCACGGAGGGTCGGCTTTCGGGCCGGGCCTTTGCCCTTCTTCCCTCCCGGCCCTTTTACCGGCCGAGTAGAAGGCCCACCCGTAGCAGGGGCGTCGGCCGTGGCAGTGGCGGAGCTCGGGCTGGGGTCGGGAGGTCAGCCGCAGCAGTTGTTTGGGCGGTGGCAGTGGGGACCGTGGGGCCAGCGGGGACAGGGCCTCCTCCATCATAGAAAAAGGTGGAAGGAGGCACAGATGGGAAAGGAGGAAGGGTAAGGGCTAGCCACTCCTCCTCACCGAACAACAGGCAGAGGAGGAGGGCATCAATGCAAGGAAAGGGGCGGAAAAGGGGGCACTGGTTCGAGGAAGGAGCAACCGAGGAAGGGGAGGGTTGGCAACCACTCCTCCTGCTAAAACTGAGGCAGAGGAGGAGGCGCTATTGCAGGGGAAGGCGCGAGGGCAAGGGATATATGGTTGAGGAAGGGGAAGGGAGAAGCAGCCACTCTCCCACTGACTGATTACAGGAGAGAGGCGCTGGCAGGGTAGGGTAAAGGGGAACCAAGGGGCCAGCTACCACTCCTCCCTGCAAGGCTGGACACAGAGGAGGAGAGCGCTGGCAGGCAGGCAGGGGCAAGGCAATAGGTGCAGGGCGGGGCCGGCTCCTCCGGCTGCACTGGGGTACTGAGGGCTATGGGTCAGTGAAAGGGGTGCAGTGCACTGGAGGGGACAACTAAAAAGGGGAGGCACAAGCGCTCGAGGGGAACCTGGGTACTCAGGGCAACAGCAGGGGACTATTGGGAGGTTGGGGATAGAAACACTAAGGAAGCTGGGGCAGGAGAGGCAGGCTACAACTGGGTGGGGGGGCACACACAACAGGCTAGCTTGGCGTGGCAGGTAAGCTCTGGGGTTGGTGTGGTGGGTAAGGAACCTTATGAAGGAAGGGAAAACAAACTGGGCTAGTAGGGCAGGGCAGGCTGCTAAGGTAGGGTGGGGCAAGCAGGGGTGGGGGGCCCCTCAGCCAAACGTAGCTGAGGAGGGCCAAGTCAAGGGGTGGGGAGGAGCACACCCACGGCGCTTGTGGGGCTCGACCTCGCCCACCGCTGCAGCAAACAGTCCCAGGTGGAGGCGGGGCAGCAAACCCCACCAAGGGAGAAGAGGCAGTTCAGATGTTAAAGGGTGGTGGAGGGCGTTGGGGTGGTGGCAGCAGGGGACAGCTGGACTGAGGAGGGCTCTGAGCCTCTCCCCAGCCCCCTTTTAACAGCTCAGTTCACCACCACCCCTAGAGCAGATGAAAAAAGCTCAGTCTTTTAGACAAACCCCCTCCACAGTTCTAGATGGTGATCTCCTCTTCTCCCCCTCAGCGGGGCGCAGCAACAGCAGTGGGCAGGCAGCAGTCAGCGGGGGAAGGCCTCCGGGTGGTGGGTGCTGGTGGGGTCCTCCTCCTTCTCTGGAGCGAAGGAGGGGAGGGGGGGGACGGCCGGCAGGCCCCCCCTCCCCTCTCAGGCAACAGGAGCAGCTGGTGGCGGTGGTAGGCAGCAGCAGTGTCGTCGTCCGGGGGGAGCAGCCCAGCAGCGTTGGGGTGTCAGCAGGCGGGTGGCTGGTGGGTCGGCGGGGTGGGAAGGGCTCCGGCTGGTGTAGGCAGCAGGACCAGGACCAGGGCAGGGGGAGAAGGAAGAGAGCAGCCCCTACACTTGCTCCCTCTCCTCCTTCTCTGCAATGGAGCAGGGGGAGGGGGCTGGAGACCTCCCCCACTACTGGAAGGGAGAAAATACCCCTCTGGAAGCCATTTTGGGCGCAGCCTAGCCCCACCCAGTCACCTGACCAGAAGGCAAGGGGGCGGGGCTAGGACTATAAAAAGTCTGCCATGGAGCTCAGTTGGGGCCCAGCCTCCGAGGGGAGACAGAGGACTGGCCAGAGCTTCTGGCTGAGGAGGCTGGGACCTGGCCTGGGCCTCCCACAGCTGCCTCTCCTAAGGCCAGCAAAGACTCCTCTGCCAGGGCTGCTGAGGCCTGGCCAAGCCAGCCAGCAGAGCTACCCTCTGACTCAGAGGAACCTGGGGCTCTGCTGGGGCCTGGTGAGTTTGAAGACTTGCCTGAGCCAAAGATCCTGCTCAAGCCCCGTGGTCTGCGGAAACCCAGGGACCCTGAGGTCTTGCCCGAGCCAGTGGATCAGCTGGAACCCTGAAGCTTGCCTGAACCCCGGGGCCTGACGAACCTGCTGGAGGCTGCAGAGCTCCCACCCACGGAAGCCTGGATCGGGCCGCGGACCCTGCTGGGACGACACCGCCCTTGACTCCCTGGACGGACCTGCTGGAGGTGCAGGTAACAAAGGGGGGGGAGCAGCAGTGGCCCAGGGGGTAGCATGGGCTGAGAGCAGCCCTAGGCCAGCACGTTGCAGGCTGGAGCCCCTGCTGAGCCAGTAGCAGCTGCACTGCTGCATTCAGGGCCCCTGGGCCAGGGTGCAGTGGAGTGGGTGGGCCTGCGCCCCCTGCCACCCACCTACTGGGTGGCAGTCTCCCCCTCACCACTGCAGCAGGTGCGCTACCTGCCCAGCTCCTGAAGTAGGAGCTTCTACAAACCTGTGTGTGTGTTTGCAGCCACGCCTTGCACCAGGGCCTGGCTGCCATTTGCTGCCCTGCCCTGAGTTAGGGCCGGGCCGCCATATTGTGTT
>JAFJHL010000332.1:0-15999 GCA_019425775.1 Rafetus swinhoei
TTGCTGATAATCCTCAATTATAGACAAGGCCAGAGTCTAGGTGTATTAACCCTGGTGCTTATACTACTACCCTTTTTCTCCAATTAATCCATTATCATTTATAAACCAAGTGTGTCTGACTTTTGAATCAGACCCGTGATGCTCTCAAACTCAAGCATAAAAATGTTGCCCCTCTGCTTATTAACACATGCTGTCAGGGCCATGCATGCTTCAGGAAAGATACAATGTATATGATATCAGCTGTGCAACAAACTTTAATATACATTTGCTATAAAACAGGCAGAAATTACCAAAATGTGATACCCAAATACAAATTCTTGATCCATTTCATAGAATCATAGAATACTAGGACTGGAAGGGACCTCAAGAGGTCATCGAGTCCAGTCCCCTGCCCCCATGGCAGGACCAAATACTGTCTAGACCATCCCTGATAGACATTTATCTAACCTACTCTTAAATATCTCCAGAGATGGGGATTCCACAACCTCCCTGGGCAATTTATTCCAGTGTCTGACTACCATGACAGTTAGGCTCCGCTACAGTTGGACATTAGGAAAAAGTTCCTATTTGGCTTTCTAAAAGCCCCTTCCCCAGCCTTGCGGGAGGGACGACTGGACTGTGTCCAATTAATTACTGGGGACAAATAATGACAAAAGGGACAAGGAGTGCAGGCTAAAGGTTAATAACTAGGGAACCAGATGGGGACACCGAGCAGAGAACTCGACAGCGCCCACTGCTCCTCGGCTGTCAAGGGAGCCAGTGGACGCCGCCCAGAGGAACTCTGCCCGCATATGTGACACAAGGGAGGAACGGAAATAGGCCCCACAGTCGCAGGAAACCCCTCGTCAGCTTCCTCCTCCTGCTGTTATAAATGGCGACTAGCCAAGGCCAGGAGGAGGTTGACGAGGAGGTCCCGCGACTTTGTGGGGCCATGGATTGGGTGTGCATAGATAAAAAGGTGAGGGGAGGTGCAGCCAGAACCTCAACAAGAGGTTCTGGAGGAGCCGGAATAGGGAGCTGCAACCTGGCGCACTCCAGGTATGCGTGGCGCCAGGTTTTCCCTCACGCCGCAGAAGGGGCAGGCTTCCGGATGGGGTGAACTGCGCCAGGTACACGCCCGTGCTCACGGCTCCGTGAAGGAGCCGCCAACTAATGTCCCCGATGGGCCGTGGAATTAGATGGGAATACACGCTGGCCCATCGGGGTTCCCCACCCTCTATGGGTCTTAGATAGACTACGACTTTGTAGTCCGTGCTGAGGAGCGAGACGGGACGCCAGTTCCGTAGGTCGCGGAGGTCCCCCCTCTTCGGCAATAAGGCGAGCACCGCCGCCTGCACGACAGAGGAGGACCCCGCCTCCAAGGACTCGCCCAGACGGTAACGCAGGTCTGGGCCGAGGACGCCCCAGAACACGGGTAGAACTCCCACGGGTCAGCCCGCCCATGCCCGGGTTTTATTGTTGGGCATGAGACGGAGGGCTTCCAGAACTCGCCAGAGTGAGAGGCAGCTCTAGCCGGTCTCGTCGCTCGCGCTGACCGCCGGGAGCTCGGTCCAGAGGACCTTGCAGGCGCCGGCTTCGGTCGGATCCGGGAGAACAAACTGGCGAGAAGGCCCTGGCCCTTCCACGCATCTCCGCCGGATCCGTGAGGGGGTGCCGCCTCCGCTAAAAGGCAGGTGACGTGCTTTTAGCCCCCTCCTTTCTCCAGGGCGTAGAAGAAGCGGAGCCGCGATCCATCTCCCGAAGGAGCTGGATGCGGATCGAACAGCGCCCCGGCCCTGTGATCTTCCAGGGCCCGGAGCTCCTCCCGCCTCTCCCGGTACGCCGCGGAGGGATGGATCCTCGGGGCGGACACCAGGCGCTCTCAAGCTTCAAGACCTCCTGCCCAACTGCTCTATCGCCGCATCCTCCGCCGGCTGGCGCCCGGGAGTAGTCACGGCAGAAGAGCCGGGCGCGCACCTTCCCACGCCCCACCATCGCCGCCCGAGGAAAGGCGGCCGCTGCTCCTGCCAGGCCCGCCAGAACTCCCGAAGGACGCCACGGCCCACGCCCTCCAGCAAGCCATTATTAAAATGCCAATAGGCCGGCCCCAGCCTCTCCGAACTCAGAGAGGCTTTCACGCCACCAAATGGTGGTCCGTGAACGGGCCGGCCGGATGCTGGAGGAGGCCCGTGCCAGGTGGAAACGAGAAGGTAAATGCGATCCAACCGGGAGTGGTTTCGACCGATTGTCCCCACCCGACGTAAGTAAAGGTGGTACTGTCGTCCGGTGGTGGTCTCGCCAGACGCCCACCAGGGAGTGATGGTCCACGATCTCCTGAGGACGCCGCTGCGCCTGGCAGTTCGCGAGTCCTACACGGTCCCGGTCATCGAGGGTGGTGTTGAAATCCCCGCCCAGGACCAGGCACTCGCGAGGATCCAAAGTGCCGAGGAAGGTGGCCGCCTGCCGGTAAAGCAGACCTGGTCGGGCCCGCTGCTCGGGCGACGCTGACCAAGTTCAACGCCAGCCCTCCACGCGGCCCGACGCAGCAGGCGGCCCGGGACGACCTCGGCGGTCCCCAGCACTCGGGCCGTAGGGCAGGGGAGAACAGGTGGCCACCCCGGCCGAGCGAGCGCCGAGGTGGCTGAAATATACCCCGCCCCCACTCCAGCCGCCAGCCAGCCTCGACGGCTGGAGTCGTGTGGGTCTCCTGCAGGAAGGCCACCGAGCACCCTCCCGGAGGAAGGAGAGCACCCGGCTCTGCGGAGACCCGCCCCTACAGCCCCGGCATTCAATGTTGCTAGCGTGGTGTACTTCATGGTGAGGGCTGGGGTGGATCCTCGCGGGCAGGTGAATCGGCGGCCTCGCAGGCCCGCAGCAGACCGCCTCCCGACCCAAAAGTTAGGAGAGCGCTCGAAATCTGCGGGTCCGGCGGTAGGCCGCGTGCCCTGCCTATTGGTCCTCTCCTTCCCGCAACAGGCCCCTGGTGGCCTGAAGAATGGAATGAAAGTCCCCAGCGCTGGAGGGCGAGCTGCACCTTCCTTTGCCCCGCGTTATCCGCGAGGAATTGGCGCAGCTCGCTCCTCAGCGCCGAGGGGGAACCAGGAGTCTCTCCGTCCGGGCCCCGGGTGGAGCTCACGGGCCACGGAGACGGGCAAACAGGATCCGATCTCAACGCGGGCGCCGACACCGACGGCGCGCGCTGCCCGCCCCCGACTCCCGCAAGGGGGCGGCGGAGGGAACAAGGCAGCCCCTAACGGGTTGGGGACCGGGATTCACCACCCCGAGGGCCGCCCGCAGCTAGGGGAACGAGACGGCTCGTGGGTGGTACTGGAGGACATTTGGGGAGGCAATGGGAACGGATCAGGAAAGGAACGGGGGGGCGGCAGCGGAAGGGTGTTTTTGGTGGTAGGGGCGGAGGAGGGGTGGGCTGTGGACCGGACAAGGGTTCGGGTTGGGGAGTGAGGGAGAGGCAGGTGGGAAAGGAATCGGGAACAGGAGAGGACTCGGGCTGGAAATGGGTTCATAAAGGGCGGAAACGAGGGTGGGGGGATCGGGACGCGGAGGGGATCAGAGTCCTGGCGGGTCTGGGAGGGGGTCCCCGTGACTATCCCACCGGGCTGCGCCTCCCGAACGGGGACCTGGGATTCAGGGGCAGGAAGGGGCCCACGCCGACGCCGGCTCAGGTGGAGAGGCAGGAGTTGATACCTCGGCGCCGGCCAGGGTGGTGCCTTCTGCTGGGCCCTGCGGGAAGGGGGAGATGACCGCCCGCCTCGGTTACGAGGGGCGCCCAGATCCGGGACCTGCCGCTGGCGCCTGCCGCCGCCCTGAGGGCTCGGCGGCATCGGCCCGCGCCGAGTCGGCCGGGCCAGTGGGTAATATCAGGCGCCCGAGTGTGAGGACGGGTCGGCCACCTGGGACACAGGGTTGAGGTTGGGGGAGGAGGCGGCGCCGCAGAGTCGCCGCCCAGACCGAGGCCCGCTGGCGGAGGGTCGCCTCCTGAGTGAGCGGGTCAGACCCAGGGCCTCGATCTCCTCAAGATGGAGCTGAGTTCCATCCCCTCGGCCCCAGAGCCTTCCGGCCGCCAAGGCAACAATTACCTCAGCGGGCACGGAGGGGGCTCGGTTGGAGCCGGGCCGGGGCTCCACCCGAGGCCTCCTCTTGGAAGGGCTCCACAGGGAGGGGGACGCCGCCCCTCGCTGCCACGGCCTCTCGTCCGGTGCCTCCTGCTGAAGCTCGCCGGGCGCTCGGCAGCGCTGGCCCCTCGGGATCTTTCGGAGGGGGCCTTCCCACCCTCCCCATCGAAGGGGAGATGGGGCCCGCGAACGGCGGGCTTTGGCGCTTCCCGACGAGCGCCCAGCCCTCCGAGGTGGAGGTGGAGGGCTGGTCAGCAGGGGCAAGCGGGGGCGCTGGTTTTCGGGAGGGCGTTGTTGCAGGGGTGGGAAGGGAAGGGAAAGGGATACCCCACCTGGGAGCCTCTCCTCGCCCGGCAACAACCGCCACCCTCTCCTCCTCGGGCCCCGCAGAGACAGATCGAGTAGAAGCGGGCCCGCCTGCTCGCCGGGCATGCCGAGGGGGCACCTCGGCTCCCGAGCAGGGCCGCCGGTTGGAGGAGGGGCAGCCGCGAGGCCGGACTACCAGGGGCCGGCGGTGGTGGGGGCCGGGCGCCCTCCGGGCCTCGGGGGCCCGGACGCCTCGACCGGGCCAAGGGACAGTCCTCCGGACGTGCCCCATCGCCCGGCAGAGGAAGCACCGACTCCCGAGGAGTAATGGACCCGGCAGAGGGCCCCTGGTAGGCACCGCGAAGCGACTCGAGCGCCTCCTCGCACGCCGCCGCAGCAGCTGCAGCTGAACCTGCCGCGGAAGGACAAGACGTGGCGGAGGGCGGGTCCTTACAGCCCAACGGGAGAGGGCTGATGGTGGAAATGGGCCTCCCCAGAGTGGAGAGGGAAGGCAGCAGGGCGGCATTCGGGAGGAAGGGCGGGACGGAGGTGAGGACCACCCGTACGCCCAGGTCCTCCAGCGGTTCGAGGGGCACGTGCACGCCCCCCACCGCCAGGCCCCTCTCCACCGCCTCCTGGGCGGCGGCCTCCGAGGCAAGGAAGAACACCACCTTGCCATACAATTTGGAGGCCGCCACCACGGCCGAGGCCCCCACCACCCTCGCCAACGCCCGCACGTAAGTTTCGACGTGGGGCGAGGCGGCGACCAGGAGGCAACGGACGCCGTGCCTCCTGGTCAGGGTGGGAAAAGGGCCCCGCCACCAGGGATGGAGCTGGAGGCGGCAGTAGGGGCGGATGACCCGGCATGGGCGGCAGCGGCCACCTGGGCGTACGCTCTGGGGGCCGTAGATGGATCACCCCCAGAGCCGGTGGGGGGAACAGCAGGAAGGGGAGGGGCTGCAGCAGGTGGCGGGGCCGCAGTGGGCGGGGCGGCCTCGGCCACGGAGGGGTCGGCCGGGCCGGGCCTTTGCCCTTCTTCCTCCCGGCCCTTTACCGGCCGAGGTAGAAGGCCCACCCGCAGCAGGGGCGTCGGCCGTGGCAGCGCGGAGCTCGGGCTGGGGGTCGGGAGGTCAGCCGCAGCAGTTGTTTGGGCCGGTGGCAGTGGGGACCGTAGGGCCAGCGGGACAGGGGCCTCCATCATAGAAAAAGGTGGAAGGAGGCACAGATGGGTAGGAGGAAGGGTAGGTTAGCCACTCCTCCTCACCGAACAACAGGCAGAGGAGGAGGGCATCAATGCAAGGAAAGGGGCGGAAAAGGGGGCACTGGTTCGAGGAAGGAGCAACCGAGGAAGGGGAGGGTTATAACCGCTCCTCCTGCAAAACTGAGGCAGAGGAGGAGGGCGCTATTGCAGGGGGGAAAGGTGCGAGGGCAAGGGATATATAGTTGAGGGGGAAGGGGGAAGGGAGAAGCAGCCACTCTCTCCCACTGACTGATTACAGGGAGAGAGGGCGCTGGCAGGGGTAGGGTAAAAAGGGGGAATTAAGGCCAGCTACCACTCCTCCTGCAAGGCTGGACGCAGAGGAGGAGGGCGCTGGCAGGGCAGGCAGGGGCAAGGCAATAGGTGCAGGGCGGGGCCGGCTCCGGCTGCACTGGGGTACTGAGGGGACTATGGGTCAGTGAAAGGGGTACAGTGCACTGGAGGGGGACAACTAAAAGGGGGAGGCACAAGCGCTCGAGGGGGAACCTGGGTACTCAGGCAACAGCAGGGGACTATTGGGAGGTTGGGGGATAGAAACACTAAGGAAGCTGGGGCAGGAGAGGCAGGCTACAACTGGCGGGGCACACACAACAGGCTAGCTTGACGAGGGCGTGGCAGGTAAGAAGCTCTGGGGTTGGTGTGGTGGGTAAGGAACCTTATGAAGGAAGGGGAAACAAACTGGGCTAGTAGGGCAGGGCAGGCTGCGCAGGTAGGGTGGGGCAAGCAGGGTGGGGGGCCCCTCAGCCAAACGTAGCTGAGGGAGGGGGCCAAGTCCAAGGGGGTGGGAGGAGCACACCCACGAGCGCTCAGGGGCTCTGACCTCGCCCACCGCTGCAGCAAACAGTCCCAGGTGGAGAGCGGGCAGCAAACCCCACCAAGGAGAAGAGGCAGTTCAGATGTTAAAGGGTGGTGGAGGGGGCGTTGGGGGTGGTGGCAGCAGGGGGGGGGACAGCTGGACTGAGGGGAGGGCTCTGAGCCTCTCCCCCAGCCCCCCCTTTCAATGGCTCAGTTCAACACCACCCCTGAAGCAGATGACAAAAACTCAGTCTGATGAATAAACCCTCCACAGTTCCAGATGGTAGTGTTCCTCTTCTCCTCCTCGGCAGGTGCAGCAGTGGGCGGTGGCAGCCAGCAGGGGAAGGCCTCTGGGTGGTGGTGCTGGTGGGGTCCTCTTCCTCTGGAGTGGAGGAGGGGAGAGGGAGGGCAGGCAGGCCCCCTCTCCCCTCAGGCAGCAGCAGCAGCCGGTGGTGGTAAGAGGTGGCGGTGTCCGGGGGGAGCAGGTCCAGCAGCACGGAGGCCTCAGGTGGTGGCTGGGTGAAGCAGGGAGAGCCCCGGCTGGTGCAGGAGCAGGAGCAGGAGCAGGAGGGGAAGAAGGAAGAGCGGCAGCACTGCACCCTGCTGCCTCTCCTCCTTCTCGGGAGTGGAGTGGGCGCCTATTTGGACAACACGGGGAGTGGGCGGGCGAAGCCCGCCCACTTTCTAAAAGCCCCTTCCCCAGCCTTGCGGGAGGGACGACTGGACCCGTGTCCAATTAATTACTGGGGACAAATAATGACAAAAGGGACGGGGGGTGCAGGCTAGAGGTTAATAACTAGGGAACCGATGGGGACACCGAGCAGAGAATCCTCGACAGCGCCCACTGCTCCTCGAAACTATCAAGGGAGCCAGCGGACGCCGCCCAGAGGAACTCTGCCCGGATGCGTGACACAAGGGAGGAACGGAAATAGGCCCCACAGTCGCAGGAGACCCCCTCGTCTAGCATCCTCCTCCTGCTGTTATAAATGGCGACTTTAGCCAAGGCCAGGAGGAGGTTGACGAGGAGGTCCCGCGACTTTGTGGGGCCGCGGATTGGGTGTGCGTAGATAAAAAGGTGAGGGGAGTGCAGCCAGAACCTCAACAAGAGGTTCTGGAGGAGCCGGAATAGGTTGCAACCTGGCGCACTCCAGGTATGCGTGCGCCAGGTTTTCCTCACGCCGCAGAAGGGGCAGGCTTCCGGGATGGGGTGAACCGCGCCAGGTACACGCTCGTGCTCACGGCCCGTGAAGGAGCCGCCAACTAATGTCCCCGATGGGCCGTGGAATTAGATGGGAATACACGCTGGCTCATCGGGTTCCCCACCCTCTATGGGTCTTAGATAGTCCCGCCACTTAGTGTCGGGCGGGACATGAGGGTGGGGAAATGCAGAGTGTGGAGCACGAGCGTGTACAGATGTTCCCTAGGCGCGTTCGAAGCAGACCGGCTGCAATTTTGCAGCCGGCTGGGGGTCCAAGGATGGGGCTCGGGGGCCCGCGGAACAGGGGCCCGATAAGGGACGGAGGGTTTGCAGGAAGGAGGGGCGGGCGCATTCTCTCGCAGGGCTCTCTGCAGGAAGTCGAGAGCGGGTCCGCTGCAAAACCGCCTTCACCTCCCGGAGTAGGCGAGAGGGTTCGAGGGGTGGAAAGCCCCATGCGGCCAGCGAGCGCACGGGATCCACCCAGTCCCCGGCGTAGTCCAGGAGGTCTCCGACCTTGGTGGTTTCTGCCAGGATCAGCCTCCGCGCATCGAAGGAGACTCCGCCACCTGCACGCACAAGGCTGGATTGTGAGCAGGGCCCGCGAGGAGGTCTGCTCCTCGGCGTTACAACGGACCTGGTCGCTGAGAACAGCTTCCAGGTCTGGAGGAGGTCCTGGTAGAATTCCGCAGCTCTGAGAGGTCTCGCGAAGACCCTCGGATGGATAAAAAGAGCTGCCGGTCGATCGGAGCCCTCGGAGGCGGCGGAGGAAGGCGCACCCAAAGTGCTCCATGCCGGACTACCTGCACTAAAGAGGAGTCTGCAGGGCCTGGAGGCGGAAGGTCCGGACCTGGGCGCACGCAGACCAGGCCCTGGCCCTCCTCCAGGGGAGAGACAAGGCCCCTGCAGAGACCCAGTGCAGTCCTGGCCAAAAGAACTCCAAAGCTGTCCTCTGAGCTTGGCCAGGACCTCCGGGGCCGGGCGCAGGGTGTTGAGTCGGTGCCAGAGCATGGACAGGACCAGCTGATTTAGCACCAGTGCCCTCCCGCGAAGGGAGAGGCACCGGAGCAGTCCTGCCCACCTCCGCAACCGCCACCCACCCTGGCGCTCCAAACCTGCCAGTTTTCCGGCGGAGAAGGATGCGTGGCGGATAAATAGACGCCCAGATAGAGCAGCGGACCCGCGCCCACCTGATGGCCTGAAGCGCTGGTGGGAGGGAGCCGGCCCGCCACCCGCCCCCGACCACCAGGCCAGAGCTCTTGACCCAGTTGACCCGGGCGGAGGAGGCTGCCGAGTAGACGGCTTGGCAGGCCTCCACCCGCGCCAGGTCGCCCGGGTCCTGGACCACGAGGAGCACGCCATCGGGCGACGCCGACAGCACCAGCCGCAGCCCGCCCCGCAGCACCAACCCCGCCAACCTCCCACGGAGGAGACGGAGGAAGGGCTCGATCGCCAGAGCGCACAGCTGGCCCGACAGCGACACCCCTGACGCACTCCCGCCCGGCTGACCGGCTCGGTCAGGGTCCAGTTGAGCCTGACCAGACACTCCGCGAGCCGCACAGCACCCGGAGAAAACCCACAAAACGGGCCCGGCCGAAGGCCTGCAGGGTGCCCAGGAGATACCCGTGGTCCATCCTGTCGAACGCCTTCTCCTGGTCCAGGGACAGGAGGGCGAACGGCTGCCGCCCCTACACCCCAGCTCTAAGAGATCCCGACCAAATACAAGTTGTCAAAAATACTACGCCCGGACGGTGTAGGTCTGGTCGGGATGGATCACGCCCGCCAGCACGACCGCAGTCGCAGCGAGATGGCTTTTGCTACGACTTTGTAGTCCGTGCTGAGGAGCGAGACGGACGCCAGTTCAGGGTCGCGGAGGTCCCCTCTTCGCAATAAGGCGAGCACCGCCGCCTGCACGACAGAGGAGGACCCCGCCTCCAAGGACTCGCCCAGACGGTAACGCAGGTTCGGGGCCGAGGACGCCCCAGAACACGCGGTAGAACTCCACGGTCAGCCCGCCCATGCCCGGGTTTTATTGTTGGGCATGAGACGGAGGGCTTCCGAGAACTCGCCAGAGTGAGAGGCAGCTCTAGCCGGTCTCGTCGCTCGCGCTGACCGCCGGGAGCTCGGTCCAGAGGACCTTGCAGGCGCCGGCTTCGGTCGGATCCGGGAGAACAAACTGGCGAGAAGGCCCTGGCCCTTCCACGCATCTCCGCCGGATCCGTGAGGGGGTGCCGCCTCTGCTAAAAGGCAGGTGACGTGCTTTTTAGCCCCCTCCTTTCTCCAGGGCGAAGAAGCGGAGCCGCGATCCATCTCCGAAGGAGCTGGATGCGGATCGAACAAAGGCGCCCGGCCCTGTGATCTTCCAGGCCCGGAGCTCCTCCCGCCTCTCCCGGTACGCCATGAGGGATGGATCCTCGGGGCGGACACCAGGCGCTCTCAAGCTTCAAGACCTCCTGTCCCAACTGCTCTATCGCCGCATCCCTCCGCCGGCTGGCGCCCCGGGAGTAGTCACGGCAGAAGAGCCGGGCGCGCACCTTCCCCACGTCCCACCATCGCCGCGCCGAGGGAAAGGCGGGCCGCTGCTCCTGCCAGGCCCGCCAGAACTCCCGGAAGGACGCCACGAAGCCCACGCCTCCAGCAGGCTATTATTAAATGCCAATAGGCCGCCCCAGCCTCTCCGAACTCAGAGAGGCTTTCACGCCACCAAATGGTGGTCCGTGAACGGGCCGCCGGATGCTGGAGGAGGCCCGTGCCAGGTGGAAACGAAAGGTAAATGCGATCCAACCGGGAGTGGCTCGACCGACAGCCCCACCCGGACGTAAGTAAAGGTGGTACTGTCGTCCGGTGGTGGTCTCGCCAGACGCCCACCAGGGAGTGATGGTCCACGATCTCCTGAGGACGCCCGCTGCGCCTGGCAGTTCGCGAGTCCTACACGGTCCCGGCCATCGAGGGTGTTGAAATCCCGCCAGGACCAGGCACTCGCGAGGATCCAGAGTGCCGAGGAAGGTGGCCGCCTGCCGGAAAAAGGCAGATTTGTCCGGCCCGCTGCTCGGGCGACGCTGACCAAGTTCAACGCCAGCCCTCCACGCGGCCCGGACGCAGCAGGCGGCCCGGGACGACTGGGGCGGTCCCCAGCACCTCGGGCCGTAGGGCAGGGGAGAACAGGGTGGCCACCCCGGCCGAGCGAGCGCCGAGGTGGCTGAAATATACCCCGTCCCCCCACTCCAGCCGCCAGCCAGCCTCGACGGCTGGAGTCGTGGTCTCCTGCAGGAAGGCCACCGAGTACCCTCCCGGAGGAAGGAGAGCACCCGGCTCCTGCGGAGACCCGCCCTACAGCCCCGGCATTCAATGTTGCTAGGATGGTGTACTTCATGGTGAGGGCTGGGGTGGATCCTCGCGGGCAGGTGAATCGGGCCCTCGCAGGCCCCGCAGCAGACCGCCTCCCGACCCAAAAGTCAGGAGAGCGCCTCGAATCTGGGCGGGTCCGGCGGTAGGCCGCGCTGTCCTGCCTATTGGTCCTCTCCTCCTGCAACAGGCCCCTGGTGGCCTGAAGAATGGAATGAAAGTCCCCAGCGCTGGAGGGCGAGCTGCACCTTCCTTTGCCCCGCGGTTATCCGCGAGGAATTGGCGCAGCTCGCCCTCAGCGCCGAGGGGGAACCAGGAGTCTCTCCGTCCGCCCCGGTGGAGCTCACGGGCCACGGAGACGGGCAAACAGGGATCCGATCCCAACGCGCGCCGACACCGACGGCGCTGCTGCTGCCGCCCCGACCCCGGCAAGGGGGCGGCGGAGGGAATAAGGCAGCCCCTAACGGGTTGGGGACCGGGATTCAAATACCACCCTCGAGGGCCGCCCGCAGCTAGCGGAACGACGGCCTCGTGGGGTGGTACTGGAGGACATTTGGGGGCAATGGGAACGGATCAGGAAAGGAACGGGGCGGCAGCGAAGGGTGTTTTTGGTGGTAGGGGCGGGAGGAGGGGTGGGCTGTGGACCGGACAAGGGTTCGGGTTGGGGAGTGAGGGAGGCAGGGGTGGGAAAGGAATCGGGAACGGGAGAGGACTCGGGCTGGAAATGGGTTCATAAAGGGCGGAAACGAGGGTGGGGAGGATCGACGCGGGAGGGGATCAGAGTTCCTGGCGGGTCTGGGAGGGGGTCCCCGTGACTATCCCACCGGCTGCGCGCTCCGAACGGGGACCTGGGATTCAGGACAGGAAGGGGGCCCACGCCGACGCCGGCTCAGGTGGAGAGGCAGGAGTTGATACCTCGGCGCCGGCCAGGTGGTGTCTTCTGCTGGGCCCCTGCGGGAAGGGGGAGATGACCGCCCGCCGGTTACGAGAGGGGCGCCCCAGATCCGGGACCTGCCGCTGGCGCCTGCCGCCGCCCCTGAGGGCTCGGGCATCGGCCCGCGCCGGGTCGGCCGGGCCAGTGGGTAATATCAGGGCGCCCGAGTGTGAGGACGGGGTCGGCCACCTGGGACACAGGGTTGAGGTTGGGGAGGAGGGGCGGCGCCGCAGAGTCGCCCCAGACCGAGGCCCGCTGGCGGAGGGTCGCCCTCCTGAGTGAGCGGGGTCAGACCCAGGGCCTCGATCTCCTCGAAGATGGAGCTAAGTTCCATCCTCGGCCCCAGAGCCTTCTCCGGCCGCCAAGGCAACAATTACCTCAGCGGGCACGGAGGGGGCTCGGCTGGAGCCGGGCCGGGGGCTCCACCCGAGGCCTCCTCTGAAGGGCTCCACAGGAGGGGGACGCCGCCCCTCGCTGCCACGGCCTCCTCGTCCGGTGCCTCCTGCTGAAGCTCGCCGGGGCGCTCGCAGCGCTGGCCCCTCGGGATCTTTCGGAGGGGGCCTTCCCACCCTCCCCATCGAAGGGGGAGATGGGGCCCGCGAACGGCGGGCTTTGGCGCTCTCGACGAGCGCCCAGCCTCCGAGGTGGAGGTGGAGGGCTGGTCAGCAGGGGCAAGGCCGGGGCGCTGGTTTTCGGGAGGGCGTTGTTGCAGGGGTGGGAAGGGAAGGGAAAGGGATACCCACCTGGGGAGCCTCTCCTCGCCCGCAACAACCGCGCCACCCTCTCCTCCTCGGGCCCCGCAGAGACAGATCGAGTAGAAGCGGGGCCCGCCTGCTCGCTCGGGCATGCCGGAGGGGGCACCCCCGGCTCCCGAGCAGGGCCGTCGGTTGGAGGAGGGGCAGCCGCGGAGGCCGGACTACCAGGGGGGCCGGCGGTGGTGGGGCCGGCGCCCTCCCGGGCCCCGGGGCCGGACGCCTCCTCCGGCCGGGCCAAGGGACAGTCCTCCGGACGTGCCCCATCGCCCGGCAGAGGAAGCACCGGGACTCCCCCGAGGAGTAATGGACCCGGTAGAGGGCCCCCTGGTAGGGCACCATGAAGGACCCCTCGAGCGCCTCCCCGCCACGCGCCGCCGGCAGCAGCTGCAGCTGAACCTGCCGGCGGAAGGACAAGACGTGGCGGAGGGCGGGGTCCTTACAGCCCAACGGGAGAGGGCTGATGGTGGAAATGGGCCTCCCCAGAGTGGAGAGGGAAGGCAGCAGGGCGGCATTCGGGAGGAAGGGCGGGACGGAGGTGAGGACCACCCGTACGCCCAGGTCCTCCAGCGGTTCGAGGCACGTGCACGCCCCACCGCCAGGCCTCTCCACCGCCTCCTGGCGCGGCCTCCGAGCAGGAAGAACACCACCTTGCCATACAATTTGGAGGCCGCCACCACGGCCGAGCCCCACCACCTCGCCAGCGCCCGCCACGTAAGTTTCGGCGTGGGCGGCGGCGACCAGGAGGCAACGGACGCCGTGCCTCCTGGTCAGGGTGGGAAGGGCCCGGCCACCAGGGATGGAGCTGGAGGCGGCAGTAGGCGGATGACCCGGCATGTGGGGCGGCAGCGGCCACCTGGGCGTGCGCTCTGGGGGCCGTGGATGGATCACCCCAGAGCCGGTGGGGAACAGCAGGAAGGAGGGCTGCAGCAGGTGGCGGGGCCGCGGTGGGCGGGGCGGCCTCGGCCACGGAGGGTCGGCTTTCGGGCCGGGCCTTTGCCCTTCTTCCCTCCCGGCCCTTTTACCGGCCGAGGTAGAAGGCCCACCCGCAGCAGGGGCGTCGGCCGTGGCAGCGGCGGAGCTCGGGCTGGGGTCGGGAGGTCAGCCGCAGCAGTTGTTTGGGCGGTGGCAGTGGGGACCGTAGGGCCAGCGGGGACAGGGCCTCCTCCATCATAGAAAAAGGTGGAAGGAGGCACAGATGGGAAGGAGGAAGGGTAGAGCTAGCCACTCCTCCTCACCGAACAACAGGCAGAGGAGGAGGCATCAATGCAAGGAAAGGGCGGAAAAGGGGGCACTGGTTCGAGGAAGGAGCAACCGAGGAAGGAGGGTTGGCAACCACTCCTCCTGCTAAAACTGAGGCAGAGGAGGGCGCTATTGCAGGGGAAGGGCGAGGGCAAGGGATATATGGTTGAGGAAGGGGAAGGGAGAAGCAGCCACTCTCTCCCACTGACTGATTACAGGGAGAGAGGCGCTGGCAGGGTAGGGTAAAGGGGAACCAAGGGGCCAGCTACCACTCCTCCCTGCAAGGCTGGGCCAGAGGAGGAGGCGCTGGCAGGCGCAGGCAGGGGGCAAGGCAATAGGTGCAGGGCGGGGCCGGCTCCTCCGGCTGCACTGGGGTACTGAGGGGACTATGGGTCAGTGAAAGGGTGCAGTGCACTGGAGGGACAACTAAAAGGGAGGCACAAGCGCTCGAGGGAACCTGGGTACTCAGGGCAACAGCAGGGGACTATTGGGAGGTTGGGGATAGAAACACTAAGGAAGCTGGGGCAGGAGAGGCAGGCTACAACTGGGCGGGGCGGGGCACACACAACAGGCTAGCTTGACGAGGCGTGGCAGGTAGAAGCTCTGGGGTTGGTGTGGTGGGTAAGGAACCTTATGAAGGAAGGGAAAACAAACTGGGCTAGTAGGGCAGGGCAGGCTGCTAAGGTAGGGTGGGGCAAGCAGGGGGTGGGGCCCCTCAGCCAAACGTAGCTGAGGAGGGCCAAGTCAAGGGGTGGGGAGGAGCACACCCACGGCGCTTGTGGGGCTCGACCTCGCCCACCGCTGCAGCAAACAGTCCCAGGTGGAGGCGGGGCAAACCCCACCAAGGGAGAAGAGGCAGTTCAGATGTTAAAGGGTGGTGGAGGGCGTTGGGGGTGGTGGCAGCAGGGGACAGCTGGACTGAGGAGGGCTCTGAGCCTCTCCCCCAGCCCCCTTTCAATGGCTCAGTTCAACACCACCCCTGGAGCAGATGACAAAAACTCAGTCTGATGAATAAACCCCCTCCACAGTTCCAGATGGTAGTGTTCCTCTTCTCCTCCTCGGCAGGGTGCAGCAGCAGTGGGCGGGTGGCAGCCAGCAGGGGAAGGCCTCTGGGTGGTGGTGCTGGTGGGGTCCTCTTCCTCTGGAGTGGAGGAGGGGAGAGGGAGGGCAGCCGGCAGGCCCCTCTCCTCAGGCAACAGCAGCAGCCGGTGGTGGTAAGAGGCGGTGTCCGGGGAGCAGGTCCAGCAGCACGGAGGCCTCAGGTGGTGGCTGGGTGAAGCAGGAGAGCCCGGCTGGTGCAGGAGCAGGAGCAGGAGCAGCAGGAGAAGAAGGAAGAGCGGCAGCACTGCCCTGCCTCTCCTCCTTCTCGGGAGTGGAGTGGGGCGCTGAGTGGCCGCCCGCTGAGCTGGAGGAGGAGGAACCCTTCTGGCCACAATGTTGGGCTGAGGCTGACCCCACCCAGCCACCTGACCGGAAGCCAAGGGGTGGACCCAGAAGTATAAAAGGCCAGGCCGCAGCCTCAGTCAGGGCTGAGTCTGCCGAGAGACTAGAGGCATCCCCTAGGCTCTCACCCTGGGAAGTAGGGATTGAGGCCTGGCCAGGGCCTCCTATCTTCCTGGCCCCAAGGCAGACTACCTGCTCCCTGCCAGGGCGGCTGAGGCCCGGCCCAGCCGACCTACCTTCACTGATGGGGCCGAGGACCCAAAGGGCCAGCTTGATCCTGTGCTCTAGCCCCTGCCCCGGCACCGGACAAAGAAGCGCCTGCTGCCTAGACCAGGGATGCTGCCCAGGACTCCCCTGGAGCCTGACCCTGAGGCCTGGCCTAGCTGCCCGACACTGCCTGCACCAGGAGCCCAGCCGAGCCCCATTGACCTGCAAGCTCCAGAGGACTGAGCCGGACCGCCCCAATAGAACAAGACCCTCCTGGACTCCCTGCCTACGCTGCCCGACACCCAGGTACTGGCCGAGGAGGAGAAAGGAAGTGGCCCAGGGGTTAGTGGGGCTGTTAAAGGCCCCAAGGCCGGCGCGTTTCGGGCTGGAAGCCCCGCTGAGCCTGCAGC
>JAFJHL010000668.1:7500-12006 GCA_019425775.1 Rafetus swinhoei
TTTCTCCTAACCTGGCTAACACACAACCTTTCACAACCTAACACAACCTTCTTTCTTCTTCTTCTTCTTCTTCTTCAACTGCCTAGCAACCTAACTTCTTCTTCTTCTTCTTTAACTTCTTCTTCTTCTTCTTCTTCTTCTTCACAACACAACCTAACCTAGCCTAACTTCTTCTTCTTCTTCTTCAACCTGCCTAACACAACCTAACCTAACTTCTTTCTTCTTCTTCTTAACCTAACTTCTTCTTCTTCCTTCTTCTTCTTCTTCTTCTTCTTCTTCTTTAACCTACCTAACTTCTAACCTAACCTAACCTAGCACAACTAACCTAACCTAACCTCTTAACTTCTTCTTCTTCTTCTTCTTCTTACCTAACCTTCTTCTTCTTCTTCACAACCTAACTAACTTCTTCTTAACTTCTTCTACCTAACCTAACCCACAACCTTCCTAACAACCTAACCTACAACTTCTTCACTTCTTCTTCTTCAACCTAACCTATTTCTTCAGATTTCTGCAGACCCAGTCTCAGCTCTTTCAGGCTACACAAAATGACACCACAGCAGGATTTCACATCAAGTTTAGTTGGCAACAAAATTGCTTCCTTTTACAGTAACAGTAAAATTGTGTAACCTGTGTCCAATACTGGACAAGTTCTGTGACATGAACAATGTTTCATTTTCAGAGTCTTACATGACATGGTGAGTATACACTTCAAGCAATACCTTCTCATGTCATATACATCAAAACATCTCCTGTACAATACCTTGGCCCTCATCTCTGGGTTATCTGGCGTGACTGCGCGTGCCTGGCAAATACCAGCATGATTCCTCCGGCACTGTCTTGTCAAAAAGTTAAGTCAAAGACTGTCGGGACAGTCCCAACCTGGTGCAGTGCAGCAAAACAGAAGGCTGACAGTTGGAAAAAGTCAGCCTTGTGGCTGTTTGACTACACTGCAGATCATCACAGAGATGATGTACTTGACTTGGATGACAAAAACATCTCACCAAAACCCAAACTTACACTCTTCAAATACAGCACTTACAGTACATCAAATGACAATACATCAAATGATAAAACCTCCAAAGCAAAGCACATACAGCCCATTACAGTGCCCTCTCGCTACTTTGATGGCTAGAACACCAAAATAACTAACAATTTCATTAATTTTGACTTTTGGTAAATGAACTTGACCTAGCTACCGATTAGGACTGTGAAAATATTAACAATGCCACCTCACAACTTTGGTACTAGCCTCAAGACAAGAGGACACTGCAAATCACAGCAAGAAATACACAAACTCTACATCTTCCAAACAAACAAGGCACAAATTCTTCTCCGGACATGTAGAAATCTTCAGATTGCACTGACGAGGAAGACTTCCTGAAAGACAAAACAATTCTCAGTTAATGCCCATACAACAAACTCAAACCACCTCAGCTTCCAAAACATGCATATACAATGTAGTGCAGGTGAATTTCCCCAGTGACATGCACCCGGTGAACCACGTTTCCCCAAGCAAAACACAGCGCACAACAAACAAAACCCTGATCGGGACCGTACTTAACTTGCAAATCTGGCGAATCTATGCAAACTCTACATCTTCCAAACCGGCAAAGACATGCCAAACTCTTCTCTGGTCATGGAGAAATCTTCACATCGCATCAACAGCGCTTCCTGTGGAAATGAAAAACAATTCTCACGGTTAACACCTGTACAACAAACACAAACCACCTCAGCTTCCAAACCATATACAATGTAGCACAGGTAAATTTCCCCAGTGACATGCACCGGTGAAATACATTTCTCAAGTGAAATACAAAACTACCAAAACCCTGATCGAGGACCGTGCCAACGAGAATCTGGCAAATCCTATGCAAACTCTACATCTTCCAAACCAGCAAAGACATCCAAACTCTTCTCCGGTCACGAAGTCTTCACACCGACAGGAGCGCTTCCTATGAAATGAAAAACAATTCTTACAGTTAAGGACCACGCCAAGCGCAAACTCGTCAGCTTCCAAAACAGCATATACATTTCAACATGCACGGGTGAAT
This sequence comes from Rafetus swinhoei, assembly GCA_019425775.1. NCBI lineage: Eukaryota > Metazoa > Chordata > Testudines > Trionychidae > Rafetus > Rafetus swinhoei. The sequence continues at coordinate 9,552 of JAFJHL010000668.1, forward strand.
TTCCCCAATGACATGCACCGGTGAACCACATTCTCAAGTGAAACACAGGCATGCAAATCAACCTCTGATCGAGGACCATACTTAACCGTGTGAATTCGAATCCTATGCAAACTCTACATCTTCAAAACGGCAAAGTCCAAACTCTTCTCTGCTCACAGAAATCTTCAGATCGCGACGATGGAGCGCTTCCTATTGAAATGAAAAACAATTCTCACAGTTAGGCCCGCACAACACACAAACCTCCGGCTTCCAAAACGCATCGCGTTATGTATGTGAATTTCCTCAGTGACATGCACCCGGTGAACCACGTTTCCCCAAGTGAAAGCAGAGCACGCACAACAAACAAAACCCTGATCGGGACCGTGTAACTTGCAAATCTGTAAACAACTCCTGTGCAAACTCTGTCGTTGATCTTCCGTCCCCTGCACGCACGGACAGACTCCACCAGCCAGTAGAATAGAGGAGTTTATTCTTCTCAGGATACAGCACAGCACAGATGTCATCTGGTTGCAGGAACCAGGCAGGATGCCTCAGCCCCCTTGAGATGACTGGGCTACATTCAGCCTCTTTCCTAGGCTGTCTCCTCCATGATCCCAGACAGAAACTAACCAACTCACTTCCAGCCTGAGCCAGGGCTCCTTCTTCCCATTGTTCTGCTCCATGGGAGATACCTGTCTGATGAGTTTGAAGCCCCCTTGCATGGCTCATCCCTGCCCTGTTGGGCCGTGCTGCAGCCAGCAGCCAGTGAGTCACTCTAGTCCACAACCAGCAAATGCCCCACTCGTCACAAACTACATCTTCAAAACTGGCAAAGACACCAGAACTCTTCTCCGGTCATGAAATCTTCCATCGCATCGGAAGCGCTTCCTGTGGAAATGAAAAACAATTCTCACGGTTAAGGCCCGTACAACAAATGCAAACCTTCGCTTTCAAAACATGCATGTGCTACGTTATGTATGTGAATTTCCCCAGTGACATGCACCCGGTGAACCACGTTTCCCCAAGTGAAACACAGTGCGTGCAAAACAAACAAACGCCCTCATCGATGGCCATACTTAACTAGCGAATGTGAAAGCGAATCCACTTCGTGAGGATTCCCCGGCACTTCATCACTGCTTTTCCAAATTAGATATCTTCTGGATGCAGAACCTCAACAAAACTTAACGTGACAAACGGCCTGTCGCAGACTATTGTAAGCCAGTTACATTTATGGAAATGGCATCTATTCAACAGGACTTTCCCAAGCCCATAAATACCTTCAATCTCCGTCCTCGCCTCCGTTTACTAAAATAACCGATCCGACGCCCCAAAGAACCCCGACTCGTTCATACCTATGACAAAGATACAACTCGCTTCCTGCACATAGCCCTCCACATTTCCCACCCCACTGGGGCCTCTCGCTAACTAGGACGCTCACATCTGCCTCAGAAAACCACAACTGCGTATAGAACCAAAGCCAGAGATAGCGGTGACCGCTCATGCAAACCCAGTGCAGAGTAAAAGACAGCTGACAACGGAGCATCTCTAGTGATGTGCGCATCGCTCTCTCAGGAGCAATACGCACATCCTCCGTATAACGACCCCCCTGCCCCCGTCCCTTGACAATAGGCACGTGTGACAGGACTTCTGTTCCTAAACAATGAACCTCAGCATCACAAATCCTTCTGACCGTCCGACTCTTGGAAAGATACTTAACTTTGACATCCCCTCCTGCTCTCGAGGTCTTCTTTTCCTTTGTCTACAGGCCATCGCTCCCGTACGTCGCCGTCCCTCGGTCGGCAACCTCTTCCCAGATGAATGAAGAAATGGTCACGATCCTCCACGGAATGTGACGACCGGCATCCGCATCCGGTACCGTCCGCGCACACGAGCAAACCTACTCGACTGCAAATGGTTCTTCTGAATTCTATCCGGTAAGCTTCCGATGCAAGAGACGTCAAAGATGACCGCATCTACCTACTGCTTCATTAACAAAAGAAATGTCTCCTACAAAGTAGATTCCCACGCCCGCTGCCGTACCCCTCCCCCTCGATCGCTTTTGTCAATACAGAAAATGGCTACGTTTCTACATACTCCTGCTTGTCCTCCCTCTTTCTCGCTGCCACAGTAGCCCATCGTTAACTAAGATGCTCACGTGCTCTGCAGAAAACCGACACCCAGAAGAGGATGAAAGTAGCAGTGACCGATTATGCAAGCCTAGTGCAGTGTAACAGACAGGAAACTGAGACTGGAGCATCTCTAGCTACAGATGGGTCACTGGCCCAGAAATGCTCTTTCCTCCAGAGGAAATGCACAGTCCCTCCGTACAATGACCTTCCACCCGCATGCCTTTCCTACTCCCGTTAGCGATGGTCACTGTTTAGAGAGCTTCTGTACGAAAACTAGAAGACTCGACCTCAGGAACGCCTGTCACCGTCAAACCCTTCGGCAGATACTTAACTATGACAATTTGACA
>JAFJHL010000363.1:0-28999 GCA_019425775.1 Rafetus swinhoei
ACCCTCTGCCGCTTTGTAGGGAGGTGGGGGAAGCCCCGGACAGCTGTCGGCAATGGGCCGACTGGGAAAATCATGTTATTCTGGGGATGGTTGTGTAATTAAAAAAACGTTCCCTAAAAAAAAAAATCATGGTATTGTGAAAGTGTGTTAAGTGGGCACGTGTTAAATGAGGAATTATTGTATTTTAAATCTTTCTTGCATTGGAGCACTGCAGCATTTGTGTATAGTAATGCCAAAAGATTAAACACATAGGCTGCGTCTAGACTGGCAAGTTTTTGCGCAAAAGCAGCCGCTTTTGCGCAAAAACTTGCCAGCTGTCTACACTGGCCGCTTGAATTTGCGCAAGAACACTGACTATTTAATGTATGATCGTCAGTGTTCTTGCACAAATACAATGACTCTCCCGCTCGCGAAAAAGCCCTTTTGCGCAAATGCTTTTGCGCAAGAGGGCCAGTGTAGACAACTGAGAATCGCTTTATAAAAAGCCCCGATGGCTAAAAATGGCGATCGGGCTTTTTATAAAATCGCATCTAGATTGGCCACGGATGCTTTTGCGCAAAAGCGCTTTTGCGCAAAAGCATCCGTGCCAATCTAGACGCTCTTTTCAGCAAATGCTTTTAACGGAAAAACTTTCCCGTTAAAAACATTTGCGGAAAATCATGCCAGTCTAGACACAGCCATACTCTTTGAAGTTTCCTTGGAAAATAATTTATGAATGAATTGAAACTGGTACAGGTCATTTGAAAAGCCAATGTTTGAATTTTTGAATTCATATTACAGAAGAAATTGAGATAAATTAGACACTACTATGCCTATTCTATTTATCTTGTAGACTAAGAGTTTGAGATACTGGTTTGTAGTCCTAGTTACCATGATAATCCATTTTCCAATAAACAGCAAAATCTTAACCTTTTTATTTCAATCCAGTTTTTTATGGGTATACATTTGTATGACAATGAAAGTTTCTTATGGGATATTATGAAATTTTTACACTGTGTAATAATAACTGTGCAATTACAAGGTTATAATTTGCTGTAGTCTGAGAAATTCCCCATACCACTTTGTAGTATGGGGAATTAAACAGTATATTTTTATGCATCAATTTTAATAAATGATTTATTCGACAAAGTCTTGTATAAAAGGTGAAATCCATTTAAACTTGTTAGTAAGAGAACATAGCATATGTTTCATATTCAACTACGGTTAATCAGCGTATTTTGACTGCATTTGAATGATAATAATTATTCAGGTCTATCATGAGTTTTCAGCTGAAATGAAGTCAGGTACTAAACTTGTAACGAAGCCTTTGTTTTGCTCTATTCATTAGTCTATCTTTAAATTATTGTACCATATGGCTAATATTCATCATCCAGTTGTGATGCTTCAGTTTCTTTGTTTGGGTTGCAAATGAACTCTCCTCATCAATGGAACATATGGCAAATATTTAAGAAAGACTGATGAATGTCATTTGATGCCTTGCTTCATTTAATTTCAAGCATGAGGTAATGTATCTGTAGAAGGCTTTCAACGCACTTACATTACAGAGACAGAAGACATGAAGGTGGAGCTTTTTCCCTTTCAGCTCAAAGTGAAGAAATATGTCTCACTTAATCTCGACACTATGGAAAGTTCTGGTGCAATAAAAAACATTTATTAATAACTCTGACAAGTCACATCAGTAGAATAACCCTTTCAAGACAAACAAGCTGTTTACAATTATCTATTCAATGCTTTTGGGGAAGAATCTCACACAAAATTATGAACAAGGTTTTGTTATAGTCTATATAGTGTTGATCTAGATTCTAATGCTGTAATTGGCTCCATGACATTTTTACTCCTATATACAAACTTGCTTGAATGAACAGGGCCTTCATTGTATTTGTTTGCATGGTCTGATTATTATAATATTTCTTATATAGCATTTTCCATCCTTACACCTCAAAGTGCTTCACAAAATAGTGAAGTATCATCATGCCTATTTCATAGGTGAAGTGATTTTCCCAAGATCACCAAATACCTTATTTCTATTATGGTAGTGCCAAGAGACCCCTTTGTTCCAGATTCTACATACACATTCTGAGAGATCATCCCTGATACTAAAGAGTTTACACACTTACTATTCGAGGTCATAAAGTGGAAGGAGTTAGGGTGAGCACCTCTATCGCCTAACTTTGAGGCTGATGTCCAATCCTCTAGACCATACTACTCACTCTCCGAATAGACATTGTTGCTCCCAGTTCCTTATATTTCTGCACCCGCACATTTTTCACTTCACTCACAAATCTTTTCTGACTATTTCAATATTTTATCTACCTTCCACTGCTGTTAACTAGTAGCCCAAGTGCGCTCTCTGTTGGCCATCAATGGATTATTTTGTGGACTCTGAATATCATTATTGATTTCAATCTTGCACTATGTTCTTGGCAAAAAAATCTCTAACCTAGAAATCACGTGTGTCCTAAGACTTTTTCTCAATGATGCAATGCACTCTGGGCACAGCTTATGAGGAAGCCACCTACTGCAGAAAATGGCATACTGAATTCAATTAAGGAAGCCACTGAATCTTCTGCACTTTGATCTAAGGTGTCAGAAAGGAGCAGCAACCAGACAAGCATCCATGTAAACAGGGGAAAAAAGGATCTGTGCCCTGATCTGACTTAAATTGACATTGATTAGTGGAGTATCTGGTGAACTCAAAATATTCACTTGAATTTTTGAACACTTATCTGTGAAGAACAGCAATAGCTGTAGAGGTTCAGCTAAGTCTAGATGTGATTTATAAACAATGAAGATGAAGATTTTCAAAGGCACAAATAGAAGTTAGGTGCTGAACTCACATTGATTTCCCTGGGAATATGGTGTCCAAAACTCCCTTTTGCCTTTGGAAATTTCCCTTAAATTAATCTGTTTCATATTTATGATTATGATCCTTAGAGATCAGCCTGAACCAGAATACTAGTCTTATCCATTTTCACTTTATGCAGATCCAGGATTTACAACCAACATTTGCAGTTCAGGTCCATCTCTAAAATAATCTATAGAACCACAAAATGGAACTCAGCCAGATGTCGTGTAAATTTTCATAGGTTTTAAGGCCAGAAAGGACTATCAGTTCATGTAGTGTCACCTCCTGTATAACACAGTACAAAAGAATTTCACCAGTTTTACATGTATATTGAGCTCTATCACTTGTGTATCATGAAAGAATATGTTTCAGAAAGTCATTGCTAAGTGGGAATAATACTGAATGAGGAGAGAAGAAGCAGTGGGGAAGTAGGTGGACTCCTTAATTGTCCCTTTCCAGATTTCTGAACATTTTTAAAAGCAATGTATCATTTTTATACACAAAGTGTAATATTGATTTTTGGGATTAGCTGTACTCATCTGAAAAATGTTTTAAACGCTAACGCTTTTAGCAAAGTTAGTTGTTTGGGAATACTATAATGCATAGCATATCTTTCCACTGTGCTTAAATAAAAGCTATAAATCCCTGTTCTAGTTTTCACAGCATGAAAATGCCACGAGAGCTCCCCTATCCTGGTGTATCATCAGTCCCAGAATCATATGATGGAATTACAGTCTTATTATATACCGTTGGAGGTACACTATTCCTGGCATTGAGACTGGAGAACATTTTTATGAATATATTTTGCTTTCATGAATTTTCGCAAAAGCAAATATGATCAATTTTGCCCAGCTTCATACACAAGTGCGAAAACAAATCACTTACCCACAGAGGCTGGGAATAAGAAAATTACAAATCTCCTCTCTGAATTGATGTTGCCATTTAAAGTGATTTCCAGTAAACCATTCATGGATGCTGCTGACCTCCTTTATTTTGTTCTTTTCTTATATAGCTTATACTGATATAGCTATTTCACAGCTTTATAAAGCCATCCTGCAAAACAAAATATATCAATAACAAGTGAAAGTGTGTTATTACAGAAGGAATATATATCAAAGGTCAAATTGTAGATTGCATATTAGTTGCAGTGTTCTAATCTGCCTCATCCATTCCCAAAATCAGAATGTCCAGGAAATGTATTGCATAGTGTATACTAAAGCACTTAATAAAGACTGTATTTTAACCCTTTGCAAAAGATGCAGTACCATGCGGTACCAATGTAGGGTTTGATCCTGCTTCTATTCCAATAGGAGATATTCTTGAAACTGACTTCAATATGAGCAATACTAAGCTCAAATTTATATGTTGTCTGTAGGTCCATCATGCTTTTCATACCTGATTCTGGATGTTTTAATATATAACACTGAATATGGTTCAGAACAGGTAGCAGTACATCCATTTTAACTCTGAATTTTGATTTAATATGAATCAGATAATCAATAACCTGTTGCGATACTGATAGCTGGAAAAGAGTGTGTGGACAGCAGTACAAATCATAAAAGAAATCTCCACAACCATGGTTGAAGTTTCAAAAATCTTTTTCCTTTTAGGAATTTACTGAGGGTATGTCTACACTACAGAGTTTTGCCATTTTTCCGACAAAACCTGAGTTACCAGTACACTTGTAATCCCATTCTTCCGAAAGTAAATCGAAAGAACAGAGGGTTTTTTCCGGTGTTGGTAATCCTCTTTCTATGAGGAAGAAGCCTTTTTCCAAAAGAACTCTTTTGGAAAAAGGCGTGTGGATGGGGAAGAGGGAATTCTTTTGAAAGAAGAGGAAAGAGGAAAGAGGAAAAAGCACAGTTGCCCTGGTGGCCATAGTAATCACAGCTTTAATGCAAGACAGCATCCATTCAGTGTGGACGCTATCTTTCGGAAAATGCATATTGCTTTTTCAATGTGCTTGTGTGGACGCTCTCTTTGGAAGAAGTTGCTTTTCTTCCGAAAAATGGTTTTTACAAAAGAAGCCTGCAGTCTAGACATAGCCTGAGCTGTAAGAGAGCCTGGACTATAAAGTCACTCACTCCATCTCCAGCCCAGTGCATACAACAACTTCAATAGGTGTGAGTGAGAGAGACCCACATCAGAATATTCCAGACCTAGAAGTTAAGGCTTTGACATGGAAAGCCCTCAGGTTAAATCCTTTCTTCTCATCAAATAGACAGGGCACTGAATTCAGTCTTCCACTTCATGGGTGAATACTTTTAATCACTGGTTTAACAATTATAAGGTAGGCAGCCTATTCTCTTCCAGCCCTGGGCCATTTTGTGGCATGCTCAGAGCATACCCATTGAATCAGGACCCACAGGTGAGACAGGCAGGAGACTACCTTTGAGAATCACAATGTGAGACATGAGATAGGCATGCCCAGAAGACACTTTGTTACCTAGGGAACATAGAAAAAATATAGGTGCTGAGTGAGTTTAATGGCAGTTTTGGAGCAATGAGGATTACAGTGACACCTATGTCTCTTTGCTGATCTGGGTTTTAATACATTAGGCTGATCTGCTTCTTACACTATTGAACTATCTTCATGGCACCACAGACTACATGTTGGTTATCAGAGAATCCTGCTCAACTTTTGGCAACCAAACAAGAGGGAGTTTCATGTGATACCAACAGGAGATTGGGTTGCCCCCCTCAAAATAGTCACTTACTGGGATAATAAAGGGACAGGATGAAAAGGGTCATCTTGAGTGTTTAGAGGGAGAGCCTAAATAACCTATGAACTTTAAGGACAATCAGTGGAACCTTTCATCCTTAGACTCCAAAAGATAAATTAATTACTATCTGCTATGAGAAATATGATATCCCACAGACTGCTACTCAAGATTTCAATAACGAATAACTAAAGTTGGGCCTTTAAATCCAGATTTAGGATCCTACGTGAATGACTTTTTTTTCAAAACTGCTGAGCACCTAGCAGCTTCTACTGAAGTCAATTTTGAAAATATTGATGAGCAATTTGAGAATAAAACTCTTGGAAATAGTGGTAGGTACAGTGGAGATCCCTGATAATCTGTCATCTGAAATAGGAAACAATGTTTATGGGAGTTTTTACTGGAGAAGACATTATAAATGCTGAGCTCTGTCATTTGAAGTAATGACAAATTGACCTTTATGTCTCAGGGCTGAAGACTATTACAACAGGCTCTCTAATGAGCAAAAAACCATCTGTTTGTGCTACTGTCTGAAAAAAGATCTTTGCAGAAGGAGAATTGCAGCTAGCAGGTAACATTTAGAAAGGAAGCTTTGGATTGTTTTGAACAGATTTTTATTTGAGTATGTGTCCTTTTACAGGTTGCTGAAGTAACTGTCCCTTTAAAAGTACTGGATTCTCCTGGAGATTTGTTGAGCCTATCAGATATTTAGTTGTCAGATGAGTTCAAGTAATGAAGACTTGTTTCTTTCAAAAATTAAGCATGCTGTTGTCAGAAACATTCATGCAAATTGGTCTTTGGCCTCATAATGGCCATTTGCACATCTAGTTACCCAATCTGTGCATTTCATTTCTAATCTCAGTGAATTAGGTCACAGTCACATATCTTTTTAATCAGTCTCGAATGAAGCAAACAACCATTGATTGGCTGTTGCTGAGAGAAGGTGAAAAGGAATTCTCTATTTTAAATGTTTAACAGGAAACTTTGTTACAGTAGGATGACATCGTTAGTATAATTATTCCACATCTATGCTAAATCAATCTGTTATCTATATTACTTATTCAGTGATTATTTTAGTATGCCATTTTTTAGAATACATTTACCCAAACTGAAAAATAATGTAACATTACTATCAAGGAGTAATATATATGTATACTTTTTATGGCTCTTTCTGCCATATTTCCTGCAGATTGATTATTTCTTACTCCTTATACTTCTCATAATGTTTAGGGAATCCTGAGTTTGAACTGAATTCTGATTCCTTTTGATCACTTTAATGAGGATCTATATTAGCTGGAACCCATCCAATTGATAGGTATTATACTGGCAAGAACAGTGTTGGAAAAATAGATTTTATTTTCTCCGGTTGATTAAAATCTCAACCATTTTTATAATTGAAAGTCTGATGTCCTTTTTAAATGCCTACTAGATAAACCAGTTCTGATCGTTCAAGAACAATCATGTACTTCAACATAATTGGTTTCTTTTCACTTCTTGGTAGGAAAACACACGAATTTTTGTACCAAATCTGTGCTGCTTCATACATTGACTTCAACCTTGTATGAAAATGTTCAATCTTTTCACACTGTTTTATTCATTCTACTGTTGTGGGTTTGTGTAAAAATAATGCCACTAAAAAGTAACTCAACTTTAGTGTCAGAGAGTGGGATTCCCTCACCAGAATTCCTCACCAAATAGTCGACACTCCCTACATACAATTGTACAAGGTGTACCTGGTGAGGTGTCATTTGAAAACAAATGATTCAGTGGCATAGTTTTAAGTGATTCTGAGGTGAAAAGATCTGCTCCCCACCAGGGACTAGAGGAGGTCCAGGGTTTCTAGTGGGGGAGTGGTGGTGGTGGAAAGAAACAACTACGCTGGGGTCTGGTGATTTAAAAGGACTTGGAGCTTCATGCCACTTCTGCTGCACCACACTAGTGGCCAGAGCTCCAGGCCCTTTAAATCGCCACTGAAGCCCGGTGGTGTGGGAAGGGCAGCACTGAAGGTTATCTGGGGGAGGCTAGCCCCCAGCCTTGCCCCTTCCACCCAAAGCCCTGTGCCCCACCTCTCACAGGGGAAATGTTCCCTCTATTTTTTTCCATCCATGCGCAGAATACATTTTGTTATGTGCACTGAGGCATGTGTGGAAATGCACCACCAACAGAAACACTTGCTGCTGGCAGAGTTGGGGAGGTCTGCTAATTAGCACCTGACTCTCTCCTGGGAGGCTGCCCAAGCACTCGTTTTACAGGGAACACTGTCCAAGGGCTTTGCAATTCTGTCAGCAGCAGCAAGGTCATACTTTGTCCTACACAGTATGTAGGAGACCAAGCAGATGTTTCCCCAGCAGAGGCAATAGCCATGGCAAGAGGTTCTGAGCTGTGGCGGCAGGAGTGGAAAAGGTTTCTGGTGGAGGAGAGATGGGTGATGGAGGCCAAGTGACTGATTAGGCACCAGAGAGGAGCAACTGAAGCTTAATGACCAAGACAAACATAGGCTGTTCAAATTAGGAGAGTAGGGGCAAATTATGCCTGTGGGGTCCAGGAGGAAAGACAGACTTAATGTTGTGCCTGATCAAATGCTATCTAACAACCGGAAGTGGATGGGGTTGACACCATTACCCTGCCTGGATCTTGGAGCATTATGGATGCTGTAGTATATTCTGGAATTATGATTGTAGAAATGTGGAAGCAATTTGTTTTATGCGTTTTCTATAATGATGCAATAGGCCCACCACAGCTAGACACAGTAGCTGACAGGATAAACCTCCACCAGGGAAAACGAGTCAGTATTAGGTATGTCTGTGACATAGCCTAAAAAGTACTGTTACTCATGATCTGCTAGGAGTTTTGTAAGTCTGGAACTGTTAGGAAAGTTGTGGGCCAGAATACCACAAAGCAAGGAAACTGGCATAGCTGGAATGTCCTATGGACCAGAAACTACTTTGTGAAGACACTGGCACAGCTAAGGGTAGCTGTGGGTGAGAAATATGCTGGGAACAGGGCAGACTCAGAATGGCAAGAACTCTAGTTTCATGCCTTACAGGCATACAGTAAGTTATAAAAGTGGGTTTTTCTGAAGCCCATCACACACTGTTGATATTGTAAATTGTATGTATAAAAACTGTATAAGAAATTATGGATTCTCACTAATATCAAGTCTGATCAGATAGGAGGGAATGTTACAGCTATTTGTCTCATATGTAAAATAAAAAATTGTGTGTTGGGGTGAGGCATGGGAAGACCACACACAGGGAAATCACAGCATGAGGTCTTCCTATTTCTTGAAACAAGTTCATTAACCTTTTGGAATATAAAGGAGAGAAGCCATCTTGGTCATCCACATTTAGACAGATTTTGCAAGGTGAAAAAGATGAATCCTTTAACCAACACAAGGTTAAAATTTCTGGCAACTGAATTATAATTGGGAAACCTGCTTAGGCAAAGACCTTTCACCTGGGAAGACAAGGGATACTAAGCCCTGGTGCTTTTCTGGAATGTCCTGACTGAGAGAAAAAACAATGAGTGGACTTGTAGTACCTTAGGGTATGTCTACACTACAGCGTTATTTCAAATTAACTTATTTCGAATTAGTTAATTCGAAATAAGCTAATTTGAAATAACGCATCTAGACCCAAACACTAATTCGAAATAGCGTTTTGCTAATTCAAATTAGCGCATCCACACTGATTGGATGCTGGGTCTCATTTAAGGCCAGCTGTAACCGGTTCCAGCAGGGCATCAGGTCAGTAGTTGCTTTGTGTGGCTGCTGTCTGAGGCTATCTGAGGCTCGTGCTTAAAGGACCCCTGGACAGCCAGTTCTCAGCTTTTCCGCTTGCTTGCCTACCTCGCTGAGGGACAGCAAAGCATTTTCCTCTGCCTGCCTGTTTCGGTCGTTCTTATTGGGGACACCGCAGCAGTTGGCACCATGGAGCCAGAGCTGCCCTGGGCATTCTGGTGCAGTTTTTGGACTTGCTGCTGCAAGCCTGGCAGCAATGGCTGGAGGCTGCCTGGCACCATCTAGTGCACATCAGTCCCCTGCCCTCCCTGGCCTCCTTGGGGGCCATGGAGGTGCCGCACCAGTGCCCGGATGCCAGTGTGCCCCGCCGCATCTGACGCCTGGACACCAGCAGCGACTGGTGGGACTGCATCGTCCTGGAGTGCTGGGGAGACCAACAGTGGACCCAGAACTTCAGGATGAAGAAGGACACCTTCCTGGAGCTCTGCGAGTGGCTCGCCCCTGCTCTGGCGACGGGACACTTGCATGAGGCCTGCCATTCCTCCACAAGCGTGTGGCCATCGCCCTGTGGAAGCTCTCCACGCCGGACAGCTACCGATCCATCGGGAACCAGTTCGGCGTGGGAAATCCACTGTCGGAGCAGTGCTCATGCAGGTACAGCACTCACCGGCCACTGGGCCGGGGGAAGGGGGCTGCAAGGACAGGATAGGCTGCCCCAGGGAAAACGGGGGAGGAGGTGAAAGTGCCCTGCACGGGAGGTTTGGTCTGTCCCAGCTGTACTACACACCGCCCACGGTGGCCAGGATTGCAGCGGGGGTTGCTTCTGGGAGTGGGGTGCGGGGCAGTGCCAGGGAACGAACACTCCCAGCCACCCGGGCACCCCAGTAATTCTCAGTTTTGTGTGTCTCTCTGCAGGTGGTCAAGGCCATCAACAGGGTGCTGCTCCACAGGGTTGTCCACCTCACCGACCTGGACGCAGTCATCCAGGAGTTCGGCGCCCTCGGCTTCCCCAACTGCGGGGGGGCAATCGGCGGGACTCACATCCCTATCCATGCCATGGAACACCAGGCCTCCTTGTATATTAACAGGAAGGGCTACTTCTCCGTTCCTGCAGGCCGTGTCTGACCACCGGGCCAGTTCATGGACATCAATGTGGGCTGCTCTGGCAAGGCACACGACGCACGGGTGTTCCGCAACCTCCATGTGCCAGAGGCTGCACGCCGACCTTCTTCCCGACCGCCACATCAGGGTCGGGGACGTGGACATGCCAGTGTGCCTGGTGGGGATAGAGCCTACCCCTTAGAGCCCTGGCTGATGAAGCCGCATAAGGTACACCTCAACCTCCCGGCAGGCCTTCAATGCCAGGCTCACCAGGGCCTGCACTGTGGTCGAGGGGGCCTTCGGATGCCTGAAAGCCCACTTCAGATGCCTCCTCACTTGCCTCGACCTCGCCGAGCATAATATTCCTCCCGTGGTGTCAGCATGTTGTGTGCTGCACAATTTATGTGAGAGGAAGGGGGAGGCTTTCCTGCCAGCCTGGATGGCTGAGGCGGAACACTTGGCTGGCCTGTATGTGCAGCCCCGCACCAACGCCGTCCGGGAGGCCCAGCGGGGGGCTGTCCGGATCTGGGAAGCCCTGCGGGAGAGCTTCCAGGTGGAGGAGGACTGAACTCTCCCTGGCATGCCCCACTGGGGCCTTCTTCCACCCTCACCTCCTTCCCCTTTCCCCTCCCTAACCCCCCTTCATAATGTAAAATAAAAACACCTGTTTTGCCAACAAATATGTCTGTTTATTTCACAGAACTGAGGTGGGGGGAAGGGGGAATGAGGGTGGGAAAGGGAAAGGGGAAACCTGGGAGGAGGGAGCTGGGAGGGGGAGGCAAGGGGAGGAAGGGAAGGGAAAGCTCAGGGTTGGTCTTGCTGGCTCTCCCGTCTCGCAGTACTGCGGGTGTGGGGGCGAGGGGGAGTGGGTGGAGGGTGGGGCAGGAGGGCCGGGGGGGCGGAGGAAGCGGGAGGGGAACAGGGGTGGGAGGAGGAGGAGAGCTGGGGCGGCCACAGGGGCTGGAGCAGGAGGAGGCAGGAACCTGTCCACCAGGGTCTGGAGGTGGCCTCGGAGAGCACGGCCCTGCTCCTCCAGCTCCTGCAAGCTCTGCTGCCTCAGCTGCAGGTCCTCACGGACCCAGTGCTCCTGGTTACGGAGCTGCTGCCCCAGTAGCCACAGGTGCCTCCACTGGTACTCCTCCTGGTTCTGGGTGCGCCTGCTGGCCTGGGTGCGGGTGGCTGGTCCAAGCGGGGTGGGGCACCCTGCACTCGCAGGTGCTGCAGCTATGGTGAAACAAGAGCAGTGGTCAGTTCTCCCTGGGGACACAGTGAGTGAAACCCAGCCCCTCTGCAAGGCGAGGCCGGCATGTGGGAACGAGCCAGGGCCCCTGCATGACACCCAGCTGCTGCTCCATGGTGGGCAAGGCCCAGGCGCAAGGTCCCTGGGCTCCTCCCCAAAAGGGGACCATGATGGCACTCACATGTGGAGCCCTCCTGGCCTCAGATGACACAGCTGATGGGCTCTGTGGGATGACTCAGAGGTCCTGGGTGCTGGGCAGGCTCCTGCAGCTCCCGGCTGTCATCCTCCTCATCTTCCTCCTCTTCCCTGTTTCAGGGGCTGGGCCCTCTGCCCCGGGTCGATCACCACCCAGGGGCATGGACTGTGTGAGCCCCAGGATGCAGTCCAGGGCCTCATAATGAGGGCAGGTGTCTGGGTCAGCCCCTGGTTGGGAGCCCTGGTAGGCCTGCCACAGGTCTTTAATTTTGCAGCGCACCTGCTCCTGGCTGCAGGTGGCCTCTGGTGGCCAGGCTGGCAGCCATGCAGCTGTAGATGGCTGCATTCCTGTGCCTAGTGCGGAGATCGTGGACATTGGAGGCCTCCCAAACCTCAATGAGGTCCACGATCTCCGCACTAGACCAGGCGGGTGCCTGTCTTTTCAGCCCCTGGCAGGCTCCTGAGAGCCGCCAGCCTGGTCCTGGGAAGAGGTGGAGGGCTGGGTGGCAGCGGTGGCTGGCTCATGGTGTGCCAGGTGCAGGGTCTGCTGGCTGGATGCTGGCAGGCTGGCAACTGGCACAGACACTGTGGACAGAATCTGCCCCTTTAAGGGCTCAGGGGCTGGGAGGGGGGCAGAAGAGTTTTCCTGGTTTGGCCCAGAGTGGCCACCGGGGGAACCTGGGAAGGGCTAGCCTCCAGCTAGTTCGAATTAAGTGGCTACACAGCACTTAATTTGAACTACTTAATTCGAATTAGGCATTACTCCTCATAGAAGGAGGTTTACCTAGTTCGAATTAAGCTATTTTGAATTAAATTAGAAGGTTTGTATGTATAGTCGCTATTAAAGTTAATTAGAACTAACGGCTGTTAGTTTGAATTAACTTTGTAGTGTAGACATACCCTTAGAGATTAACAAACGTGTATATATATATATATATATATATATATATATATATATAGTATCATGAGCTTTTGTGGGCACAACCCATTTCTTCAGATGAGTGGAGCAAAAGGAGAAAAACCCAAATTTAAAGCTCCACTCTTCTGAAGAAGTGTGCCCATTAATGCTCATGATACTATACATATTTGTTAGTTTCTAAGATGCTACAGGACCTCTTGTTTTTTTAAATTACAGACTAACACAGCTATACCTCGCTGACTAAAAGAGAAAGTCAGCCCTGGCTGGGAAAAGGGAGACTGGTGAGAGAAACCATCTTGAACAAAGCCTATATTTTTCAAGATTAAGTCTTAGAATTTTACATATATGTTTTCACTTTAATTTGCTTGATTTCCCCCTTTTACTTAGCATCATTTATTTTATTATGTTATTATTATTTTTTACTATAAACCAACCCAGTGCTATGTTTAAAGGGAAATCTGTACAATACTTATACCAGTGAAATTAACAAGAAGATGGGTTTTGTGTCTTTAGAGGAACAAACAAATCCTATTTTTCTCTGAACTGTGTAGGAAAGGGTTAGATATTACATCATATGCTCGTTTTGGTGGGACTAAGGCTGATGGAAACAGTTATGTGTGTGTGTGTGTATATATATATAGACTTACTGCTGAGGTTACAGCTGCTGCTGAAAGAGGGCTGTCCAGCATGTGTGTAGGGTAGCTGTATGCATCCCAGACCAGGACCTATAGCAGCAAAACACTGTGAGGCACCCAGGGTTGCAAAGCAAATGGTGACACAAGCCCTCAGTGGTCTGGACAGCACGTCAAACTAAATCACACACAGAACCTGTGGCATATTAAACGTCATGTGCTTTATTTAAAGTGTGAACTAATACTACAAGTTACATAAGAGCATTGTAGTGTGGGTAACACCTCCTGAGTGTGGTTTTCTGTGGGCACGCTGAGGCCTTGTCTGTATTTGCCTGAAGACTTATGCTCCAGAGATCATTCTCCTAGGAGTTGATTTAGTGGGTCTAGTAAGAACCCCTAAAATTGATCACTGATGGTGCCCCCATCAACTGTGGTACTCCACAGGGTCGCAAGGAGTAAGGGAAGTTGATGGAAGATTTTCTCCCATTGACCTCCCACAATGGGAATATGGAAATTCAACTTAAGGTACGCTATTCTAATGTCTGGTATTATGTATATTAAGTCGACTTCCTCTAAGTTTAGACCTGGGCTGAGGCTGCTTAGAGATTAATGAGTCTGCTACAGCCTTAACTAAGGGCCATACGGCTTTCAGCTCATGCAGTAGAACAAGACTACTCAACTTTGGAAGCCCTGTGGGCCACAGTGATACTCACAGCACATGCCGAGGGCTGCAACTTAAATGTGGTTGTATATACATGCAAATATATATGCAAATAGCTTCTTTCACGCTGATGAGCATGAATGCAAAGATTGTTGTGGCACTGGACACAAACATGTCCAGTGTGAGCCAGTCAGCACCTCTCAGGCTCTGCCCAAGACTAAGCAGCCAGCACTTCCCACAATGCCCGGCACTTCTGGCATCTCCTTCCTGAGGGCTAGAAACACCAACACCCTGTACCCATCTGTTCTAGCTAGCCTGCCCACTTGCATCTTTCAATGCTCACCCCACCTGGGAGATGCCTCGCTGTTCTGGAGCATGTTTCCAGTGGAGGCCATGTTCAAAGGATCCCATCTGTGGGCCACGTGTTGAGCCCCGCGTAATCCCAAACTGCACCGCAGGCCGCAAACAAATGGGCTGCAGGCTGCATGCAGCCCATTGGCTGCGTGTTGACTAGCCCTGCAGTAGAGGCTTGTGCATTGCTTCAGAGGTCCCAGGTTCAATTCTGTCCACTGATGACCACAGTCTGTTAGTGTTACATAGGCACAGGGTCTTCGGGGGCGGGTCTGTGTGTTCCCAGACAGCATTTGCCTGATATATCATCACAGTTGTCCTTCAAATTGAGTTTAACACTGACATACTGATTTTCTGGAAAGCCTGCTCTTGTTAGGAAGAGTTTTTGGCAAGCCAGAATTATCAGATAAGTGTAGGCTGCCAGCAAATGTAACAGATTCTGCTGGGGCAAACACTTGCCAGGGAAAAGACTCTGTTGCTGGGGCCAAGACTAGCTGTCATATAGCATGTATATTTTATTTGGATTTTATTGAAGCACACATAGAATCAGAAATCTTTCCATAAGAGAAGTGGTGATATCACTGGCATAGGAAAGGAATATTTTAGCCTTGTCTCAGGCTGCTAAAGAAGCAGCATTGAGTGTGCTGGGTACTGATCAAAAACCTAAGAAATGGGGAAGATGTTACATCTGTTTGAGACAAATGATACAAAAAATTCTTAAAAATGTGTAAAGTGTAAAAACTTTCTATGATCAGAACATGTCATTTAGTTGCTCTATTTGTTCAAAGTAGTAGGTCATTTACTGCCACTTTAATGTGATTATGTCTTTTTTAGATTATTGCTATTGCTATCTATTTTTGCTGTTTAAACAATTAGATCTCAACACCTTTATTCGGCTTTGGTGAGGCCACATCTGGAGTATTGTGTCCAGTTCTGGGCCCCCCACTACAAAAAGGATGTGGACGCATTGGAGAGGGTCCAGCGGAGGGCAACCAAAATGATTAGGGGGCTGGAGCATATGACTTATGAGGAGAGGCTGAGGGAGTTGGGTCTGTTTAGTCTGCAGAAGCGAAGAGTGAGGGGGGATTTGATAGCAGCCTTCAACTTCCTGAAGGGAGGTTCCAAAGAGGATGGAGAGGCTGTTCTCAGTAGTGACAGATGGCAGAACAAGGAGCAATGGTCTCAAGTTGTGGTGGGAGAGGTCCAGGTTGGATATTAGGAAAAACTATTTCACTAGGAGAGTAGTGAAGCACTGGAATGGGTTACCTAGGGAAGTAGTGGAATCTCCATCCCTGGAGGTTTTTAAGTCTCGGCTTGACCGAGCCCTGGCTGGGTTGATTTAGTTGGGATTGGTCCTGCCTAGAGCAGGGGGCTGGACTTGATGACCTTCTGAGGTCTCTTCCAGCTCTATGGTTCTATGATTCTATGACCTGTATAGTATATTTGCTTAGAAGGTCAGTTGGACCCAAGCATAGGCACTGTGTAGTGTGCTTCCGAATCTAGGAAAGTTTTGACTTCATCACAGTTTTATGGATCAGTGTTTACTATAAGACCCCAATATGGACATAGTTAGTGATTTTTGGTCCAACGTTATAGTTAAAGCATTTGTTTAAGGGATTATTTGTTTTTAAGACTTTTTAGTGACAACCACCAGCTGAGGTGATTCAAGACCAAAGTTTTTATCCTAAGTTTTATGACTTGATTAGATTTACTGTTGGCTATGATGACTGCTACCATACATAAAGGCTGTGTCTACATTGGCATTTTTTCGAAAAGGGATGCTAATGAGACATAGCGCAATTGCAATTATCCACGGGGATTTAAATATCACGGTATTTGCATTTACATAACTGCCGCTTTTTCCGGCTCGGGCTTTGCCGGCAAAAGCGCCAGTCTAGACGGGATCTTGCGGAAAATAAACCCTTTCAAGTAGGCATAAGAGATCTTGTGGAAAAGGGTTTATTTTCCGCAAGATCCTCGTTTCAGACTGGCGCTTTGCCGCAAAGCCCCGAGCCGGAAAAAAGCGGCAGTTATGTAAATGCAAATACCGCTGGGATATTTAAATCCCCTGTGGATTTAGATATGCGCTGTGTCTCATTAGCATCCTTTTCGAAAAAGGGTGCCAATGTAGACACAGCCAAAGTGTTTGCAGGATCAGAGCCCAAGATATTGCCATGCTAAGGATAGAATTTTGTGTGTGAGAGGACATTCCTTCCATAGCAATAATTATTTTATCAGTGTATAGAAGTGACCCTAGAAGTAAAATGAGAACAAATTATTCAGTGTGAGAGTATGTCTAAAGCAGTGACAGCTCCTATGTATAAAGCAGTAACATCAAGGAGAAGGACAGTTGTTTTAATATATAGTATAAAAATTCCATTTGAACCTCTGTCACCTCCTTCAGTACATGACAGTACATTATATGATACTAATGGAAAAGAATGACAGTGAAAATATAACAAAACCCTTTAGGATTTCTAGATAGTTATACTTTTTCCAGCTCTTATTTTAAGAAGAGTTTTTCTTCTGGATATCTATTTTCAACTACTTGCTTTCTTTCCTTTTTTTTTTTTTTTTAGAGTTTCTCTTCCCTACTAAACTCTAGATCTTTCTTTATTTCCTCTCATTCTGTCCTTCTGTTCTCTTTTAAAATATTTATCTTATAACTCTCCTGTTCCTCTTTTTCCTTTTCTTTTACCTGATTTCTGGAAAATCTATTTTTGATAGCTTTTATATGTAAATGTTTGGCTTAAATGTTTATGGTTTGACTTTGTAGTCGGTTTGCCGGCCCAGAGGGGTTCCTCCTCCTCCGGCTCAGTGGGCGCCACCAGCCCACTATGCTGTCCCTTTTAGGCTAACCCGGTTAGTCCTCGGGCGCAGTCAGACCCTTAGTCCCGGGCGTGCCAGCAGCAAACCGACCCTTCAGTCTCTATAGCGGCCAAGCCCTTGGTTCAGGCATGGCAGTAAACCAACACGATCAGTTATAAAGCAGCCAGGCCCTTGGTTCAGGCGTGGCAGCAAACAAACACAGTCAGTTATGAAGGCCCGACCTCAGTCCGGGAGGCAAACCCCAACAGCAAATGGGGAGCGCCTTGTTCAGGAGGATCGCAGGGTACCGGCCTGCGGCAGTAGCCAGGGGGGAGACTGCCACCCGTTGGGTGGGTGGCAGGGGGGGCGCAGGCCCGCCCACTCCACTGCGCCCCGGCCCAGGGCCCTAGGAGCAGCAGTGTGGGCTGCTACGGCTCAGCGGGGCCCGGCCCGAAACGCGCCGGCCTTGGGGCCTTTAACAGCCCCACCAACCCCTGGGCCACTTCCTTCTCCCTCAGCCGGTACCTGGGTGTCGGGTGGCAGAGGTAGGGAGTCCAGGAGGGTCTCGCCCTATCGGGCGGTCCGATCCAGTCCTCTGCCGCTTGCAGGTCCCTGGGGCTCAGCTGGGCTCCTGGTGCCGGCGGTGTCGGGTAGTCGGGCCAGGCCTCAGGGTCAGGGTCCGAGGGGCTCCCGGGCGGCGTCTCCAGTCTCAGTAGCGGAGGTCGCTGCTCCTGGCTCCGGGCCAGGTGCTGGGGTGCCGGCTCGGGCTGGCCCTTTGGCTCCTCTGGGGCTTCTGGGACGGTAGGCCGACCTCGCTGGGTCTCTGGCTCCCAGGCAGGGCCAGTAGTCAGTCTCTGGGCCCTGGCAGGTAGGAGGCCCTGGCCAGGCCTCAGCTCCCACTCTCTAGCCTGGGAGTCCCGGGGAGGCCTCTAGCCTCTTGGCAGGCTCAGCCCTGACTGAGGCTGCTGCCTGGGCTTTTATAGTCCTGGGTCCGCCCCTTAACTTCCGGTCAGGTGACAGGGCGGGGTTACCCTCCGCCCAACATGCAGCCCGGAGGGGTTCCTCCTCCTCGAGCTCAGCGGGCGGCCACTCAGCGCCCCGCCCCACTCCAGAGAAGGAGGAGAGGCAGCAGGGTGCAGTGCTGCCGCTCTTCCTCCCTTCCTGCTCCTGCTCCTGCTCCTGCACCAGCCGGGCGCTCCTGCTTCACCCAGCCACCACCTGAGGCCTCCGTGCTGCTGGACCTGCTCCCCCGGACACCGCCACCTCTTACCACCACCGCTGCTGCTGCCTGAGGGGAGAGGGGGCCTGCCGGCTGCCCTCCCTCTCCTCCTCCACTCCAGAGGAAGAGGACCCACCAGCGCCCAGAGGCCTTCCCCTGCTGGCTGCCACCCGCCCACTGCTGCTGCACCTGCCGAGGAGGAGAAGAGGAACACTACCATCTGGAACTGTGGAGGTTTATTCATCAGACTGAGTTTTTGTCATCTGCTCCAGGGGTGGTGTTGAACTGAGCCATTGAAAGGGGCTGGGGAGAGGCTCAGAGCCCTCCCCTCAGTCCAGCTGTCCCCCTGCTGCCACCACCCCCAACGCCCCTCCACCACCCTTTAACATCTGAACTGCCTCTTCTCCCTTGGTGGGGTTTGCTGCCCGCTCTCCACCTGGGACTGTTTGCTGCAGCGGTGGGCGGTCGAGCCCCACGGCGCTCGTGGGTGTGCTCCTCCCCACCCCCTTGGACTTGGCCTCCCTCAGCTACGTTTGGCTGAGGGGCCCCCCACCCTGCTTGCCCCACCCTACCTTAACAGCCTGCCCTGCCCTACTAGCCCAGTTTGTTTTCCCCTTCCTTCATAAGGTTCCTTACCCACCACACCAACCCCAGAGCTTCTTACCTGCCACGCCCTCGTCAAGCTAGCCTGTTGTGTGTGCCCCCCAGTTGTAGCCTGCCTCTCCTGCCCCAGCTTCCTTAGTGTTTCTATCCCCCAACCTCCCAATAGTCCCCTGCTGTTGCCCTGAGTACCCAGGTTCCCCCTCGAGCGCTTGTGCCTCCCCCTTTTAGTTGTCCCCCTCCAGTGCACTGCACCCCTTTCACTGACCCATAGTCCCCTCAGTACCCCAGTGCAGCCGGAGGAGCCGGCCCCCGCCCTGCACCTATTGCCTTGCCCCCTGCCTGCCAGCGCCCTCCTCCTCTGTGTCCAGCCTTGCAGGGAGGAGTGGTAGCTGGCCCCTTGGTTCCCCCCTTTTTACCCTACCCCTGCCAGCGCCCTCTCTCCCTGTAATCAGTCAGTGGGAGAGAGTGGCTGCTTCTCCCTTCCCCCTTCCCCCTCAACCATATATCCCTTGCCCTCGCACCCTTCCCCCCTGCAATAGCGCCCTCCTCCTCTGCCTCAGTTTTAGCAGGGAGGAGTGGTTGACAACCCTCCCCTTCCTCGGTTGCTCCTTCCTCGAACCAGTGCCCCCTTTTCCGCCCCTTTCCTTGCATTGATGCCCTCCTCCCCTGCCCGTTGTTCGGTGAGGAGGAGTGGCTAGCCCTTACCCCTCCTCCTTCCCATCTGTGCCTCCTTCCACCTTTTTTCTATGATGGAGGAGGCCCCTGTCCCGCTGGCCCTACGGTCCCCACTGCCACCGGCCCAAACAACTGCTGCGGCTGACCTCCCGACCCCCAGCCCGAGCTCCGCCGCTGCCACGGCCGCGCCCCTGCTGCGGGTGGGCCTTCTACCTCGGCCGGTAAAGGGCCGGGAGGGAAGAAGGGCAAAGGCCCGGCCCGGAAAGCCGACCCCTCCGTGGCCGAGGCCGCCCCGCCCACTGCGGCCCCGCCACCCGCTGCAGCCCCTCCCCTTCCTGCTGTTCCCCCCACCGGCTCTGGGGGTGATCCATCTACGGCCCCAGGCGTGCGCCCAGGTGGCCGCTGCCGCGTGCCGGGTCATCCGCCCCTACTGCCGCCTCCAGCTCCATCCCTGGTGGCGGGGCCCTTTCCCACCCTGACCAGGAGGCACGGTGTCCGTTGCCTCCTGGTCGCCGCCTCGCCACGTCGAAACTTACGTGCGGGCGTTGGCGAGTGGTGGGGGCCTCGGCCGTGGTGGCGACCTCCAAATTGTGCGGCAAGGTGGTGTTCTTCCTTGCCTCGGAGGCCGCCGCCCAGGAGGCGGTGGAGAGGCCTGGCGGTGGGGCGTGCACGTGCCCCTCGAACCGCTGGAGGACCTGGGCGTGCAGGTGGTCCTGACCTCCGTCCGCCCTTCCTCCCGAATGCCGCCCTGCTGCCTTCCTCTCCACTCTGGGAGGCCCATTTCCACCATCAGCCCTCTCCGTTGGGCTGTAAGGACCCGCCCTCCGCCACGTCTTGTCCTTCCGCCCGGCAGGTTCAGCTGCAGCTGCTGCGGCGCGTGGCGAGGGCGCTCGAGGTCCTTCGCGGTGCCCTACCAGGGGCCCTCTGCCGGGTCCATTACTCCTCGAGAGTCGGTGCTTCCTCTGCCGGGCGATGGGGCACGTCCGGAGGACTGTCCCTTGGCCCGGTCGGAGGCGTCCGGGCCCCGGGGCCCGGAGGAGTGCCGGCCCCACCACCGCCGGCCCCTGGTAGTCCGGCCTCGCGGCTGCCCCTCCTCCAACCGACGGCTCTGCTCGGGGCCGGGGTGCCCCTCCGGCGTGCCCGGCGAGCAGGCGGGCCCGCTTCTACTCGATCTGTCTCTGCGGGGCCCGAGGAGGAGAGGCGGCGCGGTTGTTGCCGGGCGAGGAGAGGCTCCCCAGGTGGGGTATCCCTTTCCCTTCCCTTCCCACCCCTGCAACAACGCCCTCCCGAAAACCGGCGCCCCGGCCTTGCCCCTGCTGACCAGCCCTCCACCTCCACCTCGGAGGGCTGGGCGCTCGTTCGGGAAGCGCAAAGCCCGCCGTTCGCGGGCCCCATCTCCCCTTCGATGGGAGGGTGGGAAGGCCCCCTCCGAAAGATCCCGAGGGGCCAGCGCTGCCGAGAGCACCCCGGCGAGCTTCAGCAGGAGGCACCGGACGAGAGGCCGTGGCAGCGAGGGGACGGCGTCCCCCTCCTGTGGAGCCCCTCCAAGAGGAGGCCTCGGGTGGAGCCCCCGGCCCGGCTCCAAGCCGAGCCCCCTCCGTGCCCGCTGAGGTAATTGTTGCCTTGGCGACCGGAGGAAGGCTCTGGGGCCGAGGATGGAACTTAGCTCCATCTTCGAGAGATCGAGGCCCTGGGTCTGACCCGCTCACTCAGGGGGAGGACGACCCTCCGCCAGCGGGCCTCGGTCTGGGCGGCGACTCTGCGGCGCCGCCCCTCCTCTCCCCAACCCCAACCCTGTGTCCCAGGTGGCCGACCCCGTCCTCACACTCGGGGCGCCCCTGATATTACCCACTGGCCCGGCCGACCCGAGCGCCGGAGCCGATGCCGCCCGAGCCCTCAGGCGGCGGCGGGCGCCAGCGGCGGGTCCCGGATCGGGCGCCCCTCTCTCGTAACCGAGGCGGGCGGTCATCTCCCCTTCCGCAGGGGCCCAGCAGAAGACACCACCCTGGCCGGCGCCGAGGTATCAACTCCTGCCTCTCCACCTGAGCCCGGCGTCGGCGTGGGCCCCTTCCTGTCCCTGAATCCCAGGTCCCCGTTCGGGAGCGCGCAGCCGGTGGGATAGTCACGGGGACCCCCTCCCAGACCCGCCAGGACTCTGATCCCCTCCGCGTCGATCCTCCCCACCCTCGTTTCCGCCCTTTATGAACCCATTTCCAGCCCGAGTCCTCTCCGTTCGATTCCTTTCCCACCCCTGCCTCTCCTCACTCCCCAACCCCGAACCCTTGTCCGGTCCACAGCCCACCCCTCCTCCCGCCCCTACCACCAAAAACACCCTTCCGCTGCCGCCCCCCCGTTCCTTTCCTGATCCGTTCCCATTGCCCCCAAATGTCCTCCAGTGCCACCCCACGGGGCCGTCTCGTTCCGCTAGCTGCGGGCGGCCCTCGAGGTGGTATTTGAATCCCGGTCCCCAACCCGTTAGGGCTGCCTTGTTCCCTCCGCCGCCCCCTTGCGGGGGTCGGGGGCGGGCAGCGCGGCGCCCGTCGGTGTCGGCGCCCGCGTTGAGATCGGATCCTGTTTGCCCGTCTCCGTGGCCCGTGAGCTCCACCGGGGCCGGACGGAGAGACTCCTGGTTCCCCCTCGGCGCTGAGGAGCGAGCTGCGCCAATTCCTCGCGGATAACCGCGGGCGAAAGGAAGGTGCAGCTCGCCCTCCAGCGCTGGGGACTTTCATTCCATTCTTCAGGCCACCAGGGGCCTGTTGCGGGAGGAGAGGGACCAATAGGCAGGGCAGCGGCCTACCGCCGGACCCGCAGATTTGAGGCGCTCTCCTAACTTTTGGGTCGGGAGGCGGTCTGCTGCGGGCCTGCGAGGGCCGATTCACCTGCCCGCGAGGATCCACCCCAGCCCTCACTATGAAGTACACCATCCTAGCAACATTGAATGCCCGGGGCTGTAGGGCGGGTCTCCGCAGGAGCCGGGTGCTCTCCTTCCTCCGGGAGGGAGGGTACTCGGTAGCCTTCCTGCAGGAGACCCACACGACTCCAGCCGTCGAGGCTGGCTGGCGGCTGGAGTGGGGGGACGGGGTATATTTCAGCCACCTCGGCGCTCGCTCGGCCGGGGTGGCCACCCTGTTCTCCCCTGCCCTACGGCCCGAGGTGCTGGGGACCGCCGAGGTCGTCCGGGCCGCCTGCTGCACGTCCGGGCCCGGCGTGGAGGGCTGGCGTTGAACTTGGTCAGCGTCGCCCGACGCGGCCCGGACCAGGTCACCTTTTTCCGGCAGGCGGCCACCTTCCTCGGCACTCTGGATCCTCGCGAGTGCCTGGTCCTGGGCGGGGATTTCAACACCACCCTCGATGGCCGGGACCGTGTAGGACTCGCGAACTGCCAGGCAGCGGGCGTCCTCAGGAGATCGTGGACCATCACTCCCTGGTGGGCGTCTGGCGAGACCACCACCGGACGACAGTACCACCTTTACTTACGTCCGGGTGGGGCACAATCGGTCGAGCCACTCCCGGTTGGATCGCATTTACCTTTCGCGTTTCCACCTGGCACGGGCCCACTCCTCCAGCATCCGGCCGGCCCCGTTCACGGACCACCATTTGGTGGCCGTGAAAGCCTCTCTGAGTTCGGAGAGGCTGGGGCCGGCCTATTGGCATTAATAATAGCCTGCTGGAGGACGTGGGCTTCGTGGCGTCCTTCCGGGAGTTCTGGCGGGCCTGGCAGGAGCAGCGGCCCGCCTTTCCTCGGCGCGGCGATGGTGGGGCGTGGGAAGGTGCGCGCCCGGCTCTTCTGCCGTGACTACTCCCGGGCGCCAGCCGGCGGAGGATGCGGCGATAGAGCAGTTGGCAGGAGGTCTTGAAGCTTGAGGCGCCTGGTGTCGCCCGAGGATCCATCCCTCCGCGGCGTGCCGGGAGAGGCGGGAGGAGCTCCGGGCCCTGGAAGATCACAGGGCCGGGCGCCTTTGTTCGATCCCGCATCCAGCTCCTTCGGGAGATGGATCGCGGCTCCGCTTCTTCTATGCCCTGGAGAAAGGAGGGGGCTAAAAAGCACGTCACCTGCCTTTTAGCAGAGGCGGCACCCCCTCACGGATCCGGCGGAGATGCGTGGAAGGGCCAGGGCCTTCTCGCCAGTTTGTTCTCCCGGATCCGACCGGCCGGCGCCTGCAAGGTCCTCTGGACCGAGCTCCCGGCGGTCAGCGGGCGACGAGACCGGCTAGAGCTGCCTCTCACTCTGGCCGAGTTCTCGGAAGCCCTCCGTCTCATGCCCAACAATAAAACCCGGGCATGGGCGGGCTGACCGTGGAGTTCTACCGCGTGTTCTGGGGCGTCCTCGGCCCAGACCTGCGTACCGTCTGGGCGAGTCCTTGGAGGCGGGGTCCTCCTCTGTCGTGCAGGCGGCGGTGCTGCTTGTGCCGAAGAGGGGACCTCGCGACCTCTGAACTGGCGTCCCGTCTCGCTCCTCAGACGGACTACAAAGTCGTAGCAAAGCCATCTCGCTGCGACTGCGGTCCGTGCTGGCGGCGTGATCCATCCCGACCAGACCTACACCGTCCGGGCCGTAGTATTTTTGACAACTTGTATTTGGTCCGGGATCTCTTAGAGCTGGGGTGTAGGGCGGCTTGTCGTTCGCCCTCCTGTCCCTGGACCAGGAGAAGGCGTTCGACAGGATGGACCACGGGTATCTCCTGGGCACCCTGCAGGCCTTCGGCCGGGCCCGTTTTGTGGGTTTTCTCCGGGTGCTGTACGGCTCGCGGAGTGTCTGGTCAGGCTCAACTGGACCCTGACCGGGCCGGTCAGCCGGGCGGGGTACGTCAGGGGTGTCCGCTGTCAGGCCAGCTGTGCGCTCTGGCGATCGAGCCCTTCCTCCGTCTCCTCCGTGGGAGGTTGGCGGGGTTGGTGCTGCGGGGCCGGGCTGCGGCTGGTGCTGTCGGCGTACGCCGATGACGTGCTCCTCGTGGTCCAGGACCCGGGCGACCTGGCGCGGGTGGAGGCCTGCCAAGCCGTCTACTCGGCAGCCTCCTCCGCCCGGGTCAACTGGGTCAAGAGCTCTGGCCTGGTGGTCGGGGACGGGTGGCGGGCCGGCTCCCTCCCACCCGCGCTTCAGGCCATCAGGTGGAGCGCGGGTCCGCTGCTCTATCTGGGCGTCTATTTATCCGCCACGCATCCTTCTCCGCCGGAAAACTGGCAAGGTTTGGACGCCAGGGTGGGTGAGCGGTTGCGGAGGTGGGCAGGACTGCTCCGGTGCCTCTCCCTTCGCGGGAGGGCACTGGTGCTAAATCAGCTGGTCCTGTCCATGCTCTGGCACCGACTCAACACCCTGCGCCCGGCCCCGGAGGTCCTGGCCAAGCTCCAGAGGACAGCTTTGGAGTTCTTTTGGCCAGGACTGCACTGGGTCTCTGCAGGGGCCTTGTCTCTCCCCTGGAGGAGGGGGCCAGGGCCTGGTCTGCGTCTTGCCAGCCAGGTCCGGACCTTCCGCCTCCAGGCCCTGCAGAGACTCCTCTTTAGTGCAGGTAGTCCGGCATGGAGCACTTTGGGGTGCGCCTTCCTCCGCCGCCTCGAGGGCTCCGATCGACCGGCAGCTCTTTTTATCCATCCGAGGGTCTTCGAGACCTCTCAGAGCTGCCGGAATTCTACCAGGACCTCCTCCAGACCTGGAAGCTGTTCTCAGCGACCAGGTCCGTTGTGGCCGCCGAGGAGCAGACCTCCTCGCGGAGCCCTGCTCCACAATCCAGCCTTGTGCGTGCAGGTGGCGGAGTCTCCTTCGTGCGCCGGAGGCTGATCCTGGCAGAAACCACCAAGGTCGGAGACCTCCTGGACTACGCCGGGGACTGGGTGGATCCCGTGCGCTCGCTGGCCGCATGGGGCTTTCCACCCCTCGAACCCCTCTGCGCCTACTCCGGGAGGTGAAGGCGGTTTTGCCGCGGCCCGCTCTCGACTTCCTGCAGAGAGCCCTGCGAGAGGGTACGCCCCGCCCCTCCCTTCCTGCAAACCCTCCGTCCCTTGTTATCGGGCCCCTGTTCCGCGGGCCCCCCCGAGCGCCCCATCCTTGGACCCCCAGCCGGCTGCAAAAATTGCAGCCGGTCTGCTTTCGAACCGCGCCTAGGGAACATCTGTACACGCTCGTGCTCCACACTCTGCATTTCCCCACCCTCATGTCCCGCCCCGACACTAAGTGGCGGGACTATCTAAGACCCATAGAGGGTGGGAACCCGATGGGCCAGCGTGTATTCCCATCTAATTCCACGGCCCATCGGGGACATTAGTTGGCGGCTCCTTCACGGGCCGTGAGCACGGCGTGTACCTGGCGCGGTTCACCCCATCCCGGAAGCCTGCCCCTTCTGCGGCGTGAGGAAAACCTGGCGCGCATACCTGGAGTGCGCCAGGTTGCAGCCTATTCGGCTCCTCCAGAACCTCTTGTTGAGGTTCTGGCTGCACTTTTCCCCTCACCTTTTTATCTATGCACACCCAATCCGCGGCCCCACAAAGTCGCGGGACCTCCTCGTCAACCTCCTCCTGGCCTTGGCTAAAGTCGCCATTTATAACAGCAGGAGGAGGATGCTGGACGAGGGGTTTCCTGCGACTGTGGGGCCTATTTCCGTTCCTCCCTTGTGTCACGTATCCGGGCAGAGTTCCTCTGGGCGGCGTCCACTGGCTCCCTTGATAGTTTCGAGGAGCAGTGGGCGCTGTCCGGGGTTCTCTGCTCGGTGTCCCCATCCGGTTCCCTAGTTATTAACCTCTAGCCTGCACTCCTTGTCCCTTTTGTCATTATTTGTCCCCAGCAATTAATTGGACACGGGTCCAGTCGTCCCTCCCGCAAGGCTGGGGGAAGGGCTTTTAGAAAGTGGGCGGGCTTCGCCCGCCCACTCCCCATGTTTTCCAAATAGAGGCGCCCGCCCCACTCCAGAGAAGGAGGAGGCAGCAGGGTGCAGTGCTGCCGCTCTTCCTTCTTCCTGCTCCTGCTCCTGCACCAGCCGGCGCTCCTGCTTCACCCAGCCACCACCTGAGGCCTCCGTGCTGCTGGACCTGCTCCCCGGACACCGCCACCTCTTACCACCACGGCTGCTGCTGCTGCTGCCTGAGGGGAGAGGGGGGCCTGCCGGCTGCCCTCCCTCTCCTCCTCCACTCCAGAGGAAGAGGACCCCACCAGCACCACCACCCAGAGGCTTCCCCTGCTGGCTGCCACCCGCCTGCTGCTGCACCTGCCGAGGAGGAGAAGAGGAACACTACCATCTGGAACTGTGGAGGGTTTTATTCATCAGACTGAGTTTTGTCATCTGCTCCAGGGGTGGTGTTGAACTGAGCCATTGAAAGGGGGCTGGGAGAGGCTCAGAGCCCTCCCCTCAGTCCAGCTGTCCCCCTGCTGCCACCACCCCCAACGCCCCTCCACCACCCTTTAACATCTGAACTGCCTCTTCTCCCTTGGTGGGGTTTGCTGCCCCGCTCTCCACCTGGGACTGTTTGCTGCAGCGGTGGGCGAGGTCGAGCCCCACAAGCGCTCGTGGGTGTGCTCCTCCCACCCCTTGGACTTGGCCCCTCCCTCAGCTACGTTTGGCTGAGGGGGCCCCCCCCCACCCTGCTTGCCCCACCCTACCTTAGCAGCCTGCCCTGCCCTACTAGCCCAGTTTGTTTTCCCCTTCCTTCATAAGGTTCCTTACCCACCACACCAACCCCAGAGCTTCTTACCTGCCACGCCCTCGTCAAGCTAGCCTGTTGTGTGTGCCCCGCCCCACCCAGTTGTAGCCTGCCTCTCCCTGCCCCAGCTTCCTTAGTGTTTCTATCCCCCCCCCAACCTCCCAATAGTCCCCTGCTGTTGCCCTGAGTACCCAGTTCCCCCTCGGCGCTTGTGCCTCCCCCTCTTTTAGTTGCCCCCTCCAGTGCACTGCACCTTTCACTAACCCATAGCCCCTCAGTACCCCAGTGCAGCCGGAGGAGCCGGCCCCGCCCTGCACCTATTGCCTTGCCCCTGCCTGCCTGCCAGCGCCCTCCTCCTCTGTGTCCAGCCTTGCAGGGAGGAGTGGTAGCTGGCCTTGGTTCCCCCTTTTTACCCTACCTGCCAGCGCCCTCTCTCCCTGTAATCAGTCAGTGGGAGAGAGTGGCTGCTTCTCCCTTCCTCCTCAACCATATATCCCTTGCCCTCGCGCCCTTCCCCCCTGCAATAGCGCCCTCCTCCTCTGCCTCAGTTTTAGCAGGGAGGAGTGGTTGACAACCCTCCCCTTCCTCGGTTGCTCCTTCCTCGAACCAGTGCCCCCTTTTCCGCCCCTTTCCTTGCATTGATGCCCTCCTCCTCTGCCTGTTGTTCGGTGAGGAGGAGCGGCTAGCCCTTACCCTTCCTCCTTCCCATCTGTGCCTCCTTCCACCTTTTTCCTATGATGGAGGAGGCCCCTGTCCCCGCTGGCCCTACGGTCCCCCCACTGCCACCGGCCCAAACAACTGCTGCGGCTGACCTCCCGACCCCAGCCCGAGCTCCGCGCTGCCACGGCCGATGCCCCTGCTGCGGGTGGGCCTTCTACCTCGGCCGGTAAAGGGCCGGGAGGAAGAAGGGCAAGGCCCGGCCCGAGCCGACCCCTCCGTGGCCGAGGCCGCCCGCCCCTGCTGCCCGCCACCCGCTGCAGCCCCTCCCCTCCCTGCTGTTCCCCCCACCGGCTCTGGGGGTGATCCATCTACGGCCCCAGGCGTACGCCCAGGTGGCCGCTGCCGCCCCCCCACGTGCCGGGTCATCCGCCCCTACTGCCGCCTCCAGCTCCATCCCTGGTGGCCGGGGCCCTTTTCCCACCCTGACCAGGAAGCACGGCGTCCGTTGCCTCCTGGTCGCCGCCTCGCCCCACGTCGAAACTTACGTGCGGGCGTTGGCGAGGGTGGTGGGGGCCTCGGCCGTGGTGGCGGCCTCCAAATGTGCGGCAAGGTGGTGTTCTTCCTTGCCTCGGAGGCCGCCGCCCAGGAGGCGGTGGAGAGGGCCTGGCGGTGGGGCGTGCGCGTGCCCCTCGAACGCTGGAGGACCTGGGCGTCACGGGTGGTCCTTACCTCCGTCCGCCCTTCCTCCCTAATGCCGCCCTGCTGCCTTCCCTCTCCACTCTGGGAGGCCCATTTCTACCATCAGCCCTCTCCCGTTGGGCTGTAAGGACCCGCCCTCCGCCACGTCTTGTCCTTCCGCCGGCAGGTTCAGCTGCAGCTGCTGCGGCGGCGCGGCGTGCGAGGAGGCGCTCGAGTCCTTCATGGTGCCCTACCAGGGAGCCCTCTACCGGGTCCATTACTCCTCGGGAGTCGGTGCTTCCTCTGCCGGGCGATGGGACACGT
>JAFJHL010000118.1:0-24999 GCA_019425775.1 Rafetus swinhoei
GGTTTTTCTGCTGCGCAACTTTCTTTAGTTGTAACGGTTATGCACCGCTAATTCATTTGCCAAGAAGACTTTTCTTTGCAAGACCATTTTCTCTCAGTATTATCTCAGCAATGCATGAATAGGCTGTCACTTGTTCCAGAGACCGCAAGAACTGTGGTCATCTGGCCAGCCTTGCTTCGGTCAAACTTCCATGCAGACAACTTAACCGCGCATTACAGCAGAGATCAGCATTTTCACAACTCCGACACCTTTCAGCAAGCTCTCTCATTAGCTGAAGCTCATATCCGGACAAAATCTAACGTTTCTGCACTCATGATGTACTGTGAGCTGTGAAATCACTTTTTCACTCGCTTACCTCAGAAATGCGTAACAAGTCTGGCATACGTTACGGAGAAAGTAACAACGCTGTTCATCTTCAAGCTTTCCTTGGTTGAGACGTACATGCCGAAAACTTTCTCTAATTTGAACGGCGAACAATGTTCTTCACTAGCTCTCTAAGTCTTAGGATAGTTCAACACGTATAAGGGGCATGTACAGGCTTTTAGATGCAAAACGCTAAGGTGTGTCTTCTGCGCAGTTTTCTTGAATTGTAATTGTTATGCACCGCTAACTCATTTGCAAATAAGACTTTTCTTTGCAAGACCATTGTTCTCTCGTTATTAGCTCAGAAATGCGTGAAAAAGATGTCACTTGTTCCAGAAAGCAACACCCGTGTTCATCTGGCCAGACTTGTTTCGGTCAAACTGCCATGCAGCAAACTTAACCGCGCATTACAGCGGAGAGCAGAGAGTGTCAGAACTCCTATAACTTTCAGCAAGCTCTCTCATTAGCTGAGGCGCATTGTCAGACACTTTTCCAGCCAACTCTCACGTGTCTGCACGCATGATGGTCTGTGATCTGTAAAGCCACTTTTTTGACTCGTTTACCTCCGAAATGCGTAACAAACCTGGCAAACGCTCCGGAGAAAGCAACAACTCTGTTCATGGAAAAGATTTGCGTGGGTGAGCAACACATGCAGAAAACTTGAAGGAGCTCATTTCAATGGCGATCAAAAAGATCGCTAAGTCTCAGCATAGTCCAACACATATAAGGGGCCTGTGCAGGCTTTTTACATGCAAAGCGCTAAGGTGTTTCTTCTGCGCAGCTTTCTTGAGTTGTAACCGTTATGCACTACTCATTCATTTGCCAATAAGACTTTTCTTTGGAAGGCCATTTTCTCTCAGTATTATCTCAGCCATTCATGAAAAAAGCTGTCACTTGTTCCACAGACCGCAAGAACTGTGTTCATCTGGCCAGACTTGTTTCAGTCAAACTTCCTTGCAGAACACTTAACCGCGCATTACAGCGGAGATCAGGTTTCACACCTCCTACACCTTCCACCAAGCTCTCTCATTAGCTGAAGCGCTCATTTCCAGACATTTTCCAGCCCAATATAATCCACTTGCTACTCCAGGATTTCTGTGAGCTGTGAAGATGAACTTAGCACGGAACAGTTCCCAATACGCGATGACATTTTTTCTTTGCTAGACACTTTGAAGAACAACCGCTCTGTGCTTCTTATATTACCTCCAAAATGCGTAATAAAACCTCGCCCGTTCCGGAGACAGTAACTTAACTAGTCTGTTCATCTGCCAAGATATGCTTGGGTGAGATGTACATGCAGACTAACGAGTCTCATTTGAACTGGAGCTCAAAGTTTTCAATAGATCTCTGTCTCAGGAGCATATTCCAACACACATGAGGGTCATCTCCAGGCTTTGGCGTGCAAAAGCGCAAGGTTTTTTCTGCTGCGCAACGTTGTTCTTTAGTTGTAACGGTTGCACCTCACATTCATTTGCCAGAAGACTTTTCTTTGCAAGACCATTTTCTCTCAGTATTATCTCAGACATGCATGAATAGGCTGTCACTTAATTTCCAGAGACCGCAAGAACTGTGGTCATCATCTGGCCAGCCTTGCTTCGGTCAAACTTCCATGCAGACAACAACCGCGCATTGCAGCAAGATCAGCATTTTCACCTAACTCCGACACCTTTCAATGAAACCTCTCATTGGCTGAAGCTCATATCGGACAAATCTAACGTTTCTGCACTCATGATGTACTGTGAGCTGTGAAATCACTTTTCACTCGCTTAGTGTCTCAGAAATGCGTAACAAGTCTGGCCATACGTTACGGAGAAAGTATAACAACGCTGTTCATCTTCAAGCTTTCCTTGGTTTGGACGTACATGCCAAAACTTTTCTCCCCTAATTTGAACGGCAGAACAATGTATCTTCACCTAGCTCTCTCCAAGTCATTAGGATAGTTCAGCACGTATAACTCACGGGGTCATGTACAGGCTTGGATTTAGATGCAAAAAATATCTGCAAAGGTGAGTGTCGGCTAACTGAAGGCTTGAATTGTAATTTGTTATGCACCGCTAACTCATTTGCAAATAAGACTTTTCTTTGCAGTGAGTTGGCTGGCCACTGTATTGAACACAATTCTTCGGTCTCGTTATTAGCGCAAGCACAGCTTTTTTCATGAATGGCTGAGATAGTACTGAAGAAAAAATGTGCTTTTTTTGTATTCAGAAAATGCTTACGTTGAAATGAGTGAGGTGCATAACTTGGTTTCAGGCTCAGGCGTTCTGCCAAAGAAACGTTAACAGCGCATTTATAAGCAGCGGAGGCAGAGTGTGAGAACTCCCAACTTGAGGTGTTCAGCACATCATGCTGCGGAATGCGCTCCCTTGAACACTTTTCTGAGTGAACGCATCTCCGCAAATCTTTGTCGTCTGACTAGCACATCGGGCGTCGCAGGTCTGTAAATACACTTTTTTGACTCGTTTTACCTCCGAATGCGCTGAACTTCGTGCTGAAATGCGGGTTTTGCTGCGTGGTGCGCTGTTGCGACAATGCGCTACTGCGTGGGTGAGCAACCACGCCGAAAATGTCCAAAGGACTTCAAAGTATAGAAACAGTGTTCTGACGCTGTCTCTTTCACAGCGATATACTGAGTGGGCGAAGGCTTATAATACAAAGCGCTGAAGGTGATTCTTCTTGTGAATCTGGCAGATGAAGGTGGTGTAACCATTATGCAACAAACTCATGTTTGCGCAATAGACTTTAAGCTTTACTGTAATAGCTGAAGTGAAATATCTCTCTGCAAAGAAGAGTCTTAGCTCATTCAAATGAAAAAGCGATGCCTTAACGTTGAAATAGCGAACAAGTTATCTGCTGCTCTTTCGGTCTGGCTGGAAAACAAACTTACACCTTGGGTGAGTTCAGAAAAATGTGACGCTGCTCACGTGAATTTATCTGACCAACACAGAGGTAACGGATAAGTTGTTTAACAGTACATCAAGCTGCAGCAGCTGTAGCACTACCTTAGCACTTCTCGGCCTCTTCCCCTGTGTGGGTGGACTGAACGGCTTTGCTCCGCGTCTTTGATCATACGAACATGCTACGCTAATTTTCTGAAGAACAGTGTTAACCTCAGCTAATGAAATTTCATGAACAGCTCTGATACTCAGCAACTGCAGAGACGTTGTATTGCATTCTGAGAAGCTGTAACAAAGTGTCGGGTTGTGAAACGGAGCTCGATGAACAGCCGCACGTTGCGTTCTGAAGTGATTTAATGCAAAGAACCTCAGCGACCGCACGTTTCTTGCGATCTCTGAACCAAGTGATGGCGCCTATTCTGCTCTCCACTGAATAATACGCGATTGATGCTGCGGCAGAAAATTTGCATAACTTGTAACACAATGAAAGTGGCTGCGAAAAAGCTAATACAAATAATAACGAACACTTTTTGCGCATTTCTGACGAAAGCGCTCTTTACCGCCAATGATGCTTTGCGAAAGACAACTTTACAAATTTGATTGAATACTTCGAAAAACTACGCGAACGAAGATCAGAGGCAACATTTGCAACTTCCGATACCAAATGCGACCTTATATACGTGTTGAATCTATCGCCCAAGCAGAACAGGCAATTGTGTTCGAAATTGCATTTGGAAATAACAGAGTTCGGCATATGAAGTAACACGGTCAACGAAGCGAATTTTTGCGTCATGCGTATGCCGAATTTGCTGAGCAGTGCTTCGCGAAAATACGCTCGTGAGCCATGCGAAAAACGACGAATTTTGGGTTCGGACACCTGAGCCTCGCCAAGCTGTGAAGACTATAGGAAGACGTGAAAATGCTGATGCTCTGCTGCTGTAATGCGGTGAAAATGCTTTTGATCGCTGTTGCGGTCGAAGCATGAACGACCGGCAGACCGAACTGACCACAGTGACGGCTTTGCGTATACTGAGCGTGACAGCTGATGGCGTATTGCTGAATACTGAGGGAGAAAATGATTTCTTGCGTAAAGAGAGTAACGAGGCTGATTATATGGAAGGTGTGTGGCTGCGCAAGGCGTGCGCAACAACCTGCTGGCCAGTTTTACTCTAAGCCATGGGATGAATAACTGCCCGATACGTGTTGATTATATGCTGAGAGACAGAGACTCCTATTGAAGAACTTCCCGTTCAAGTCAGCGACAGGATATTGCATGTACATCTCACTTAGCTTGCTATCTTCATGATGTATGAACCAGTTGCTGTCTGGGCGATGATTTGTCATGTGGTACGACCGTTTGACGACCGTAAATGACTGGAAGTCAGAAGTGTCTGGCTCAAAGCTGCATGTGCCGGGAACGTTGGAAGTGCACCTGCTGAGCACGGCTCACGAAGAGCTCCTGGAGACAGGCCTGATGGGGATGGTACTCGTCATGCGTGCTTCAGCGAATATTGCCTCGGCTAAGCGACGGCAGGACAGGAAGGCTGATGAAGGTGTGGACTACTGATCTCCAGCAATGCGCGATTAAAGCTGCAAGAACAGGACCGCTCATAACGAATGTTGCAGTTCTTGCGTCTGTGGATGAACAATGTTAGCTTTTTCGTGGAATGGCTCAGATACTGGCTGCTGAGAGAAAATGGCCTTTCCAAGAAAAGTCTTGTATTGGCAAATGAATGGTAGTGCATAACGGTTACAACTCGAAAGCACTGCTGCGAAAAAGCTGAAATGCTGTGGCGCTTGCATGTAAGCTGCACCTTATGTCTGGAGCATGTTGAACTTATGCGCAACTTGCGTCTTTTGATCGCCGTGAATCGCCGCTGAACTGGTTCCCTTCAGGCTTTTCTGCATGTGTGCTTTCTTACAAATCTTTCCGTAATTTGAGCAGAGAAAGTATGCTGTCCCGGAAACGCTATGAGATTTGATCCGCGCATTTCGGAAGGTAGGGAAGTCAAGAAATGACTTTACGAACCATCAACCGTGCATGCGTCAATGCGTTAACTGAAAACGACTAATCTCTGCGTACCTCAGCAGTAATCGGTACAATGTTAGCTTGCTGAAAGATGATATTAGGGCAACGATTCTTGATACCTCTGCTCTAACTCTGCTGCAATACGTTGGCATGGAAACTGTGTGAGCTAAGTCTGGCCAGACAAAAATGCAACGGACTGTGTCGATCTCTGGAGAGCAATGAGCATGTACATTCTGATTTCACGAGCATTTACGAAGCTAACAACGAGAGAACAGTGTGATTGCGAAGATGTCTGATACAATTGATGGCTCACTGAGTATAACAATTTGCATTCAGAAAAACTTGCGCGAAGCATAACACGTGATTGCATCTAAAAAGCCATGCCATGCCTCGGAAAATGTCTAAGACATTGACTAACCGTTGAGTGAAAGAGCATTGTTCTGACCTCGTTCAACCAGAAGAAGTTTTCGGCATGCCCGAAGCTGAAATGCTTTAACGTTATTCAGCTGACTGACTGCTCCGCAGTATGGTAACATTTCTGGTAAGCAGTGAAAAAATGAAACGTCTTTTCGCGCAACTACGCCCATCATGAAAACAACGATGACTATGGCTAAGCGTGTCGGATGGCTTGCTAATGAAGCTTGCTTGCAATCCGGAAGACAATAATGCTGATGCAACATCGCGTTAAGTTGTCTGCATGAAGCGGTTTGACCGAAGCTGGCAACTAGCCGAATGACCGCACAGTTCTTCGTCTGGTCTCTGACAACAAGTGTTTCACAGCCTATTCATGCGTGCTGAGATAATACTGAGAAGAAAAATGGTCTTGCAAAAGAAAAGTCTTCTTCTCAGTAGTTAGAGAAAGCGTAACCGATTGAAGACCGTTGCGCAGCTGAAAAAACACTGGCAACGTTTTGCCGCGCACAGCAATGCCTGAGCGAAAAAAACCAGTGACTTTACTTGCGCCAGCTGTTGACAGGCTGCCTGTTATCGAAATCTATTAAGCTTGCTGCGGGTGAAACTCCGTCTGAGAACTTTGAGCTGTTGGGTGGCATGTGATGATATCTGCTTTACATCTCGCGGAACATATGCTGCGTATATACGGGTTTATTGTAGCTCGAAGCGCATTAATATAAGCTGGGCACAACCAGGAGGTAACGTAACGACCGCGGAAAAGTGTCTGTAACTATCGTATTGAGCTGTTCCGGTGCGTATGGTCTCACGGCTCACGGGTAAAGCGTGAGCTGAAAGCTGAGTAATGAAGGCTGTGAGTGAAGGTAACAGAAGCCTCGTTGAAGCTTTGATCTCCAGTGCTGGGTTGTGCCGCCTGATCGCTGCTGTTACTGCGGAAGACCTGCATGGGTTGACCGAATGGCTACGGATGGCCAGAGCTATTGACACGGTGTTCTGGGGCTAGTGACGCTAAATAACATTGCTTGAGGTAATGCT
Organism: Rafetus swinhoei; assembly: GCA_019425775.1. NCBI lineage: Eukaryota > Metazoa > Chordata > Testudines > Trionychidae > Rafetus > Rafetus swinhoei. The sequence continues at coordinate 6,736 of JAFJHL010000118.1, forward strand.
GAAGAAAAAATATCTGCAGAAAAATAACGCTGAACGATGCACCCAAATATTTGCGTAACCGTTGCAGAAAGCTGCGAACGCCTTTGCTGCAGTGAAAAAAATGGCTTGCCTCAAACCTGGAGCTGATCCTTATGTGTTGGCAATATTGAAAGATGAATCTTTTATTGTCAATTTCTTAGCTCCGTTCCTCGTGACCAAGTTGTCTGCATTATTCTCATGAACGGTATTGCTATCTTCCCAGCCTTTATTTTCTGGTGCTGTCACCGGAACGTATGCTTTATTACGCATGTACAGAGGTAACCATCTAATGCGATACGAGCGGCATTCTGGAATTGCGACTCTAGCAAAGCTCAGCGTATTGAGAAGGCTTTCCGGTGCATAAATCTCTGACACCTCTGCATGCTGGCGAAGTGTAGGCGGATTATATTGACTGGAAACATGTCTGAAATTGTTAAACCTCTAAGTGCCGAAAAACTTAGTGAAACAAGTGACAGTTCTTCTCGCATTACCTGACAGCTGAAGAGCAATGTTCACTGAAAGAAAGTCTTATTTGCGAAAAAGTAAGTTTGCGGTATCATAACTGGCTACAGTGAAAACTGTCTGTTAACGCCACAACAATGAAAGCGCTTTTGCTTTAAAAACTGCCGCAAAGCGAACTATAACAGTTTGAGCATCTGGGCTTGAAAACTGATAACGATAACGATGCTTCACCGTTCCAGCTGCAATTCGGCATCTTCTGTCTCGACAAGCACGAAAGCATTGACCCTTTTCACGCAACATGTACTCACGGAAGCTTATGTGACACATTTATGCGAGTAAACGGAGTAATGTTCACAGCTACATCTGTACATGAACGAAAACGTATATCACAGTCGAAAAAATGACTTCGCGCTAATGAAGAAACTGAACCATGATCTCTGCTGTAATGCGCGGTTAAGTTGTCTGCATGGAAGTTTGACCGAAGCAAGGCTGGCCAGATGACCACAGTTCTTGCGGTCTCTGGAACAAGTGACAACTTATTCGTGCATTGCTGAGATAATACTGAGAGAAAAATGGTCTTGCAAAGAAAAGTCTTCTTGGCAAATGAATTAGAGTGCGTAACCGTTACAACTAAAGAACGTTGCGCAGCGAAAAAACCTAAGCGTTTTGCACGCCAAAGCCTGGAGATGACCCTTATGTGTGTTGGAATATGCTGCGAGACAGAGATCTATTGAAAACTTTGAGCTCCGTTCAAATTAGCGACTAAGTTGTCTGCATGTACATCTCACCCAAGCATATCTTGCAGATGAACAGACTAGTTGCTGTCTCGGAACGTATGCGAGGTTTGTTACGCATTTTGGAGGTAATATAAGTAACAGAGCGGAAAAGTGTCTAGCAAAGAAAACTCGTATTGGGAACTGTTCCGGTGCGTATCTCTTCACAGCTCACAGAAATCCTGGAGTATAGGCGGATTATATTGGGCTGGAAAATGTCTGAAATGAGCCTCAGCTAATGAGAGAGCTTGGTGGAAGGTGTAGGAGGTGTGAAAACTCTGATCTCCGCTGTAATGCGCGGTTAAGTGTTCTGCAAGGAAGTTTGACCAGAAACAAGTCTGGCCAGATGAACACAGTTCTTGCGGTCTGTGGAACAAGTGACAGCTTTTTCATGAATGGCTGAGATAATACTGAGAGAAAAATGGCCTTCAAAGAAAAGTCTTATTGGCAAATGAATGAGTAGTGCATAACAGTTTACAACTCAAGCTGCGCAGAAGAAACACCTTAGCGCTTTGCATGTAAAAGCCTGCACAGGCCTTATATGTGTTGGACTATGCTGAGACTTAGCGATCTTTTTGATCGCCATTGAAATGAGCTCCTTCAAGTTTTCTGCATGTGTTGCTCACCCACGCAAATCTTTTCCATGAACAGAGTTGTTGCTTTCTCCGGAGCGTTTGCCAGGTTTGTTACGCATTTCGGAGGTAAACGAGTCAAAAAAGTGGCTTTACAGATCACAGACCATCATGCGTGCAGACACGTGAGAGTTGGCTGGAAAAGTGTCTGACAATGCGCCTCAGCTAATGAGAGAGCTTGCTGAAAGTTATAGGAGTTCTGACACCTCTGCTCTCCGCTGTAATGCGCGGTTAAGTTTGCTGCATGGCAGTTTGACCGAAACAAGTCTGGCCAGATGAACACGGGTGTTGCTTTCTCTGGAACAAGTGACATCTTTTCACGCATTTCTGAGCTAATAACGAGAGAACAATGGTCTTGCAAAGAAAAGTCTTATTTGCAAATGAGTTAGCGGTGCATAACAATTACAATTCAAGAAAACTGCGCAGAAGAAACACCTTAGCGTTTTGCATCTAAAAGCCTGTACATGCCCCTTATACGTGTTGAACTATCCTAAGACTTAGAGCTAGTGAAGAACATTGTTCGCCGTTCAAATTAGGGAGAAAGTTTTCGGCATGTACGTCTCAACCAAGGAAAGCTTGAAGATGAACAGCGTTGTTACTTTCTCCGTAACGTATGCCAGACTTGTTACGCATTTCTGAGGTAAGCGAGTGAAAAAGTGATTTCACAGCTCACAGTACATCATGAGTGCAGAAACGTTAGATTTTGTCCGGATATGAGCTTCAGCTAATGAGAGAGCTTGCTGAAAGGTGTCGGAGTTGAAAATGCTGATCTCTGCTGTAATGCGCGGTTAAGTTGTCTGCATGGAAGTTTGACCGAAGCAAGGCTGGCCAGATGACCACAGTTCTTGCGGTCTCTGGAACAAGTGACAGCCTATTCGTGCATTGCTGAGATAATACTGAGAGAAAAATGGTCTTGCAAAGAAAAGTCTTCTTGGCAAATGAATTAGAGTGCGTAACCGTTACAACTAAAGAACGTTGCGCAGCAGAAAAAAACCTAAGCGTTTTGCACGCCAAAGCCTGGAGATGACCCTTATGTGTGTTGGAATATGCTGCGAGACAGAGATCTATTGAAAACTTTGAGCTCCGTTCAAATTAGCGACTAAGTTGTCTGCATGTACATCTCACCCAAGCATATCTTGCAGATGAACAGACTAGTTGCTGTCTCGGAACGTATGCGAGTTTGTTACGCATTTTGGAGGTAATATAAGTAACAGAGCGGAAAAGTGTCTAGCAAAGAAAACTCGTATTGGGAACTGTTCCGGTGCGTATCTCTTCACAGCTCACAGAAATCCTGGAGTATAGGCGGATTATATTGGGCTGGAAAATGTCTGAAATGAGCCTCAGCTAATGAGAGAGCTTGGTGGAAGGTGTAGGAGGTGTGAAAACTCTGATCTCCGCTGTAATGCGCAGTTAAGTGTTCTGCAAGGAAGTTTGACCGAAACAAGTCTGGCCAGATGAACACAGTTCTTGCGGTCTGTGGAACAAGTGACAGCTTTTTTCATGAATGGCTGAGATAATACTGAGAGAAAAATGGCCTTCCAAAGAAAAGTCTTATTGGCAAATGAATGAGTAGTGCATAACGGTTACAACTCAAGAAAGCTGCGCAGAAGAAACACCTTAGCGCTTTGCATGTAAAAGCCTGCACAGGCCCCTTATATGTGTTGGACTATGCTGAGACTTAGCGATCTTTTGATCGCCATTGAAATGAAACTCCCTTCAAGTTTTCTGCATGTGTTGCTCACCCACGCAAATCTTTTCCATGAACAGAGTTGTTGCTTTCTCCGGAGCGTTTGCCAGGTTTGTTACGCATTTCGGAGGTAAACGAGTCAAAAAAGTGGCTTTACAGATCACAGACCATCATGCGTGCAGACACGTGAGAGTTGGCTGGAAAAGTGTCTGACAATGCGCCTCAGCTAATGAGAGAGCTTGCTGAAAGTTATAGGAGTTCTGACACCTCTGCTCTCCGCTGTAATGCGCGGTTAAGTTTGCTGCATGGCAGTTTGACCGAAACAAGTCTGGCCAGATGAACACGGGTGTTGCTTTCTCTGGAACAAGTGACATCTTTTCACGCATTTCTGAGCTAATAACGAGAGAACAATGGTCTTGCAAAGAAAAGTCTTATTTGCAAATGAGTTAGCGGTGCATAACAATTACAATTCAAGAAAACTGCGCAGAAGAAACACCTTAGCGTTTTGCATCTAAAAGCCTGTACATGCCCCTTATACGTGTTGAACTATCCTAAGACTTAGAGCTAGTGAAGAACATTGTTCGCCGTTCAAATTAGGGAGAAAGTTTTCGGCATGTACGTCTCAACCAAGGAAAGCTTGAAGATGAACAGCGTTGTTACTTTCTCCGTAACGTATGCCAGACTTGTTACGCATTTCTGAGGTAAGCGAGTGAAAAAGTGATTTCACAGCTCACAGTACATCATGAGTGCAGAAACGTTAGATTTTGTCGGATATGAGCTTCAGCTAATGAGAGAGCTTGCTGAAAGGTGTCAGGTTGTGAAAATGCTGATCTCTGCTGTAATGCGCGGTTAAGTTGTCTGCATGGAAGTTTGACCGAAGCAAGGCTGGCCAGATGACCACAGTTCTTGCGGTCTCTGGAACAAGTGACAGCCTATTCGTGCATTGCTGAGATAATACTGAGAGAAAAATGGTCTTGCAAAGAAAAGTCTTCTTGGCAAATGAATTAGGTGCGTAACCGTTACAACTAAAGAACGTTGCGCAGCGAAAAAACCTAAGCGTTTTGCACGCCAAAGCCTGGAGATGACCTTATGTGTGTTGGAATATGCTGCGAGACAGAGATCTATTGAAAACTTTGAGCTCCGTTCAAATTAGCGACTAAGTTGTCTGCATGTACATCTCACCCAAGCATATCTTGCAGATGAACAGACTAGTTGCTGTCTCGGAACGTATGCGAGGTTTGTTACGCATTTTGGAGGTAATATAAGTAACAGAGCGGAAAAGTGTCTAGCAAAGAAAACTCGTATTGGGAACTGTTCCGGTGCGTATCTCTTCACAGCTCACAGAAATCCTGGAGTATAGGCGGATTATATTGGGCTGGAAAATGTCTGGAAATGAGCCTCAGCTAATGAGAGAGCTTGGTGGAAGGTGTAGGAGGTGTGAAAACTCTGATCTCCGCTGTAATGCGCAGTTAAGTGTTCTGCAAGGAAGTTTGACCGAAACAAGTCTGGCCAGATGAACACAGTTCTTGCGGTCTGTGGAACAAGTGACAGCTTTTTCATGAATGGCTGAGATAATACTGAGAGAAAAATGGCCTTCAAAGAAAAGTCTTATTGGCAAATGAATGAGTAGTGCATAACGGTTACAACTCAAGAAAGCTGCGCAGAAGAAACACCTTAGCGCTTTGCATGTAAAGCCTGCACAGGCCCCCTTATATGTGTTGGACTATGCTGAGACTTAGCGATCTTTTGATCGCCATTGAAATGAGCTCCCTTCAAGTTTTCTGCATGTGTTGCTCACCCACGCAAATCTTTTCCATGAACAGAGTTGTTGCTTTCTCCGGAGCGTTTGCCAGGTTTGTTACGCATTTCGGAGGTAAACGAGTCAAAAAAGTGGCTTTACAGATCACAGACCATCATGCGTGCAGACACGTGAGAGTTGGCTGGAAAAGTGTCTGACAATGCGCCTCAGCTAATGAGAGAGCTTGCTGAAAGTTATAGGAGTTCTGACACCTCTGCTCTCCGCTGTAATGCGCGGTTAAGTTTGCTGCATGGCAGTTTGACCGAAACAAGTCTGGCCAGATGAACACGGGTGTTGCTTTCTCTGGAACAAGTGACATCTTTTTCACGCATTTCTGAGCTAATAACGAGAGAACAATGGTCTTGCAAAGAAAAGTCTTATTTGCAAATGAGTTAGCGGTGCATAACAATTACAATTCAAGAAAACTGCGCAGAAGAAACACCTTAGCGTTTTGCATCTAAAAGCCTGTACATGCCCCTTATACGTGTTGAACTATCCTAAGACTTAGAGCTAGTGAAGAACATTGTTCGCCGTTCAAATTAGGGAGAAAGTTTTCGGCATGTACGTCTCAACCAAGGAAAGCTTGAAGATGAACAGCGTTGTTACTTTCTCCGTAACGTATGCCAGACTTGTTACGCATTTCTGAGGTAAGCGAGTGAAAAAGTGATTTCACAGCTCACAGTACATCATGAGTGCAGAAACGTTAGATTTTGTCCGGATATGAGCTTCAGCTAATGAGAGAGCTTGCTGAAAGGTGTCGGAGTTGTGAAAATGCTGATCTCTGCTGTAATGCGCGGTTAAGTTGTCTGCATGGAAGTTTGACCGAAGCAAGGCTGGCCAGATGACCACAGTTCTTGCGGTCTCTGGAACAAGTGACAGCCTATTCGTGCATTGCTGAGATAATACTGAGAGAAAAATGGTCTTGCAAAGAAAAGTCTTCTTGGCAAATGAATTAGAGGTGCGTAACCGTTACAACTAAAGAACGTTGCGCAGCAGAAAAAACCTAAGCGTTTTGCACGCCAAAGCCTGGAGATGACCCTTATGTGTGTTGGAATATGCTGCGAGACAGAGATCTATTGAAAACTTTGAGCTCCGTTCAAATTAGCGACTAAGTTGTCTGCATGTACATCTCACCCAAGCATATCTTGCAGATGAACAGACTAGTTGCTGTCTCCGGAACGTATGCGAGGTTTGTTACGCATTTTGGAGGTAATATAAGTAACAGAGCGGAAAAGTGTCTAGCAAAGAAAACTCGTATTAGGAACTGTTCAGTGCGTATCTCTTCACAGCTCACAGAAATCCTGGAGTATAGGCGGATTATATTGGGCTGGAAAATGTCTGGAAATGAGCCTCAGCTAATGAGAGAGCTTGGTGGAAGGTGTAGGAGGTGTGAAAACTCTGATCTCCGCTGTAATGCGCGGTTAAGTGTTCTGCAAGGAAGTTTGACCAGAAACAAGTCTGGCCAGATGAACACAGTTCTTGCGGTCTGTGGAACAAGTGACAGCTTTTTCATGAATGGCTGAGATAATACTGAGAGAAAAATGGCCTTCCAAAGAAAAGTCTTATTGGCAAATGAATGAGTAGTGCATAACAGTTTACAACTCAAGAAAGCTGCGCAGAAACACCTTAGCGCTTTGCATGTAAAAGCCTGCACAGGCCCCTTATATGTGTTGGACTATGCTGAGACTTAGCGATCTTTTTGATCGCCATTGAAATGAGCTCCTTCAAGTTTTCTGCATGTGTTGCTCACCCACAAATCTTTTCCATGAACAGAGTTGTTGCTTTCTCGGAGCGTTTGCCAGGTTTGTTACGCATTTCGGAGGTAAACGAGTCAAAAAGTGGCTTTACAGATCACAGACCATCATGCGTGCAGACACGTGAGAGTTGGCTGGAAAAGTGTCTGACAATGCGCCTCAGCTAATGAGAGAGCTTGCTGAAAGTTATAGGAGTTCTGACACCTCTGCTCTCCGCTGTAATGCGCAGTTAAGTTTGCTGCATGGCAGTTTGACCAGAAACAAGTCTGGCCAGATGAACACGGGTGTTGCTTTCTCTGGAACAAGTGACATCTTTTTCACGCATTTCTGAGCTAATAACGAGAGAACAATGGTCTTGCAAAGAAAAGTCTTATTTGCAAATGAGTTAGCGGTGCATAACAATTACAATTCAAGAAAACTGCGCAGAAGAAACACCTTAGCGTTTTGCATCTAAAAGCCTGTACATGCCCCTTATACGTGTTGAACTATCCTAAGACTTAGAGCTAGTGAAGAACATTGTTCGCCGTTCAAATTTAGGAGAAAGTTTTCGGCATGTACGTCTCAACCAAGGAAAGCTTGAAGATGAACAGCGTTGTTACTTTCTCCGTAACGTATGCCAGACTTGTTACGCATTTCTGAGGTAAGCGAGTGAAAAAGTGATTTCACAGCTCACAGTACATCATGAGTGCAGAAACGTTAGATTTTGTCGGATATGAGCTTCAGCTAATGAGAGAGCTTGCTGAAAGGTGTCGGAGTTGTGAAAATGCTGATCTCTGCTGTAATGCGCGGTTAAGTTGTCTGCATGGAAGTTTGACCGAAGCAAGGCTGGCCAGATGACCACAGTTCTTGCGGTCTCTGGAACAAGTGACAGCCTATTCGTGCATTGCTGAGATAATACTGAGAGAAAATGGTCTTGCAAAGAAAAGTCTTCTTGGCAAATGAATTAGAGTGCGTAACCGTTACAACTAAAGAACGTTGCGCAGCGAAAAAAACCTAAGCGTTTTGCACGCCAAAGCCTGGAGATGACCCTTATGTGTGTTGGAATATGCTGCGAGACAGAGATCTATTGAAAACTTTGAGCTCCGTTCAAATTAGCGACTAAGTTGTCTGCATGTACATCTCACCCAAGCATATCTTGCAGATGAACAGACTAGTTGCTGTCTCCGGAACGTATGCGAGGTTTGTTACGCATTTTGGAGGTAATATAAGTAACAGAGCGGAAAAGTGTCTAGCAAAACTCGTATTGGGAACTGTTCGGTGCGTATCTCTTCACAGCTCACAGAAATCCTGGAGTATAGGCGGATTATATTGGGCTGGAAAATGTCTGAAATGAGCCTCAGCTAATGAGAGAGCTTGGTGGAAGGTGTAGGAGGTGTGAAAACTCTGATCTCCGCTGTAATGCGCGGTTAAGTGTTCTGCAAGGAAGTTTGACCAGAAACAAGTCTGGCCAGATGAACACAGTTCTTGCGGTCTGTGGAACAAGTGACAGCTTTTTCATGAATGGCTGAGATAATACTGAGAGAAAAATGGCCTTCCAAAGAAAAGTCTTATTGGCAAATGAATGAGTAGTGCATAACGGTTACAACTCAAGAAAGCTGCGCAGAAGAAACACCTTAGCGCTTTGCATGTAAAAGCCTGCACAGGCCCCTTATATGTGTTGGACTATGCTGAGACTTAGCGATCTTTTTGATCGCCATTGAAATGAGCTCCCTTCAAGTTTTCTGCATGTGTTGCTCACCACGCAAATCTTTTCCATGAACAGAGTTGTTGCTTTCTCCGGAGCGTTTGCCAGGTTTGTTACGCATTTCGGAGGTAAACGAGTCAAAAAGTGGCTTTACAGATCACAGACCATCATGCGTGCAGACACGTGAGAGTTGGCTGGAAAAGTGTCTGACAATGCGCCTCAGCTAATGAGAGAGCTTGCTGAAAGTTATAGGAGTTCTGACACCTCTGCTCTCCGCTGTAATGCGCAGTTAAGTTTGCTGCATGGCAGTTTGACCGAAACAAGTCTGGCCAGATGAACACAGGTGTTGCTTTCTCTGGAACAAGTGACATCTTTTTCACGCATTTCTGAGCTAATAACGAGAACAATGGTCTTGCAAAGAAAAGTCTTATTTGCAAATGAGTTAGCGTGCATAACAATTACAATTCAAGAAAACTGCGCAGAAGAAACACCTTAGCGTTTTGCATCTAAAAGCCTGTACATGCCCCTTATACGTGTTGAACTATCCTAAGACTTAGAGAGCTAGTGAAGAACATTGTTCGCCGTTCAAATTAGGGAGAAAGTTTTCGGCATGTACGTCTCAACCAAGGAAAGCTTGAAGATGAACAGCGTTGTTACTTTCTCCGTAACGTATGCCAGACTTGTTACGCATTTCTGAGGTAAGCGAGTGAAAAAGTGATTTCACAGCTCACAGTACATCATGAGTGCAGAAACGTTAGATTTTGTCGGATATGAGCTTCAGCTAATGAGAGAGCTTGCTGAAAGGTGTCGGAGTTGTGAAAATGCTGATCTCTGCTGTAATGCGCGGTTAAGTTGTCTGCATGGAAGTTTGACCGAAGCAAGGCTGGCCAGATGACCACAGTTCTTGCGGTCTCTGGAACAAGTGACAGCCTATTCGTGCATTGCTGAGATAATACTGAGAGAAAAATGGTCTTGCAAAGAAAAGTCTTCTTGGCAAATGAATTAGAGGTGCGTAACCGTTACAACTAAAGAACGTTGCGCAGCGAAAAAACCTAAGCGTTTTGCACGCCAAAGCCTGGAGATGACCCTTATGTGTGTTGGAATATGCTGCGAGACAGAGATCTATTGAAAACTTTGAGCTCCGTTCAAATTAGCGACTAAGTTGTCTGCATGTACATCTCACCCAAGCATATCTTGCAGATGAACAGACTAGTTGCTGTCTCCGGAACGTATGCGAGGTTTGTTACGCATTTTGGAGGTAATATAAGTAACAGAGCGGAAAAGTGTCTAGCAAAGAAAACTCGTATTGGGAACTGTTCCGGTGCGTATCTCTTCACAGCTCACAGAAATCCTGGAGTATAGGCGGATTATATTGGGCTGGAAAATGTCTGGAAATGAGCCTCAGCTAATGAGAGAGCTTGGTGGAAGGTGTAGGAGGTGTGAAAACTCTGATCTCCGCTGTAATGCGGTTAAGTGTTCTGCAAGGAAGTTTGACCAGAAACAAGTCTGGCCAGATGAACACAGTTCTTGCGGTCTGTGGAACAAGTGACAGCTTTTTCATGAATGGCTGAGATAATACTGAGAGAAAAATGGCCTTCCAAAGAAAAGTCTTATTGGCAAATGAATGAGTAGTGCATAACGGTTACAACTCAAGAAAGCTGCGCAGAAGAAACACCTTAGCGCTTTGCATGTAAAAGCCTGCACAGGCCCTTATATGTGTTGGACTATGCTGAGACTTAGCGATCTTTTTGATCGCCATTGAAATGAGCTCCCTTCAAGTTTTCTGCATGTGTTGCTCACCCACGCAAATCTTTTCCATGAACAGAGTTGTTGCTTTCTCCGGAGCGTTTGCCAGGTTTGTTACGCATTTCGGAGGTAAACGAGTCAAAAAAGTGGCTTTACAGATCACAGACCATCATGCGTGCAGACACGTGAGAGTTGGCTGGAAAAGTGTCTGACAATGCGCCTCAGCTAATGAGAGAGCTTGCTGAAAGTTATAGGAGTTCTGACACCTCTGCTCTCCGCTGTAATGCGCGGTTAAGTTTGCTGCATGGCAGTTTGACCGAAACAAGTCTGGCCAGATGAACACGGGTGTTGCTTTCTCTGGAACAAGTGACATCTTTTTCACGCATTTCTGAGCTAATAACGAGAGAACAATGGTCTTGCAAAGAAAAGTCTTATTTGCAAATGAGTTAGCGGTGCATAACAATTACAATTCAAGAAAACTGCGCAGAAGAAACACCTTAGCGTTTTGCATCTAAAAGCCTGTACATGCCCTTATACGTGTTGAACTATCCTAAGACTTAGAGAGCTAGTGAAGAACATTGTTCGCCGTTCAAATTAGGGAGAAAGTTTTCGGCATGTACGTCTCAACCAAGGAAAGCTTGAAGATGAACAGCGTTGTTACTTTCTCCGTAACGTATGCCAGACTTGTTACGCATTTCTGAGGTAAGCGAGTGAAAAAGTGATTTCACAGCTCACAGTACATCATGAGTGCAGAAACGTTAGATTTTGTCGGATATGAGCTTCAGCTAATGAGAGAGCTTGCTGAAAGGTGTCGGAGTTGTGAAAATGCTGATCTCTGCTGTAATGCGCGGTTAAGTTGTCTGCATGGAAGTTTGACCGAAGCAAGGCTGGCCAGATGACCACAGTTCTTGCGGTCTCTGGAACAAGTGACAGCCTATTCGTGCATTGCTGAGATAATACTGAGAGAAAAATGGTCTTGCAAAGAAAAGTCTTCTTGGCAAATGAATTAGAGTGCGTAACCGTTACAACTAAAGAACGTTGCGCAGCAGAAAAAACCTAAGCGTTTTGCACGCCAAAGCCTGGAGATGACCCTTATGTGTGTTGGAATATGCTGCGAGACAGAGATCTATTGAAAACTTTGAGCTCCGTTCAAATTAGCGACTAAGTTGTCTGCATGTACATCTCACCCAAGCATATCTTGCAGATGAACAGACTAGTTGCTGTCTCCGGAACGTATGCGAGGTTTGTTACGCATTTTGGAGTAATATAAGTAACAGAGCGGAAAAGTGTCTAGCAAAGAAAACTCGTATTGGGAACTGTTCCGGTGCGTATCTCTTCACAGCTCACAGAAATCCTGGAGTATAGGCGGATTATATTGGGCTGGAAAATGTCTGGAAATGAGCCTCAGCTAATGAGAGAGCTTGGTGGAAGGTGTAGGAGGTGTGAAAACTCTGATCTCCGCTGTAATGCGCGGTTAAGTGTTCTGCAAGGAAGTTTGACCGAAACAAGTCTGGCCAGATGAACACAGTTCTTGCGGTCTGTGGAACAAGTGACAGCTTTTTCATGAATGGCTGAGATAATACTGAGAGAAAAATGGCCTTCAAAGAAAAGTCTTATTGGCAAATGAATGAGTAGTGCATAACAGTTACAACTCAAGAAAGCTGCGCAGAAGAAACACCTTAGCGCTTTGCATGTAAAAGCCTGCACAGGCCCCCTTATATGTGTTGGACTATGCTGAGACTTAGCGATCTTTTTGATCGCCATTGAAATGAGCTCCCTTCAAGTTTTCTGCATGTATGTTGCTCACCCACGCAAATCTTTTCCATGAACAGAGTTGTTGCTTTCTCGGAGCGTTTGCCAGGTTTGTTACGCATTTCGGAGGTAAACGAGTCAAAAAGTGGCTTTACAGATCACAGACCATCATGCGTGCAGACACGTGAGAGTTGGCTGGAAAAGTGTCTGACAATGCGCCTCAGCTAATGAGAGAGCTTGCTGAAAGTTATAGGAGTTCTGACACCTCTGCTCTCCGCTGTAATGCGCGGTTAAGTTTGCTGCATGGCAGTTTGACCGAAACAAGTCTGGCCAGATGAACACGGGTGTTGCTTTCTCTGGAACAAGTGACATCTTTTTCACGCATTTCTGAGCTAATAACGAGAGAACAATGGTCTTGCAAAGAAAAGTCTTATTTGCAAATGAGTTAGCGGTGCATAACAATTACAATTCAAGAAAACTGCGCAGAAGAAACACCTTAGCGTTTTGCATCTAAAAGCCTGTACATGCCCCTTATACGTGTTGAACTATCCTAAGACTTAGAGAGCTAGTGAAGAACATTGTTCGCCGTTCAAATTAGGAGAAAGTTTTCGGCATGTACGTCTCAACCAAGGAAAGCTTGAAGATGAACAGCGTTGTTACTTTCTCCGTAACGTATGCCAGACTTGTTACGCATTTCTGAGGTAAGCGAGTGAAAAAGTGATTTCACAGCTCACAGTACATCATGAGTGCAGAAACGTTAGATTTTGTCGGATATGAGCTTCAGCTAATGAGAGAGCTTGCTGAAAGGTGTCGGAGTTGTGAAAATGCTGATCTCTGCTGTAATGCGCGGTTAAGTTGTCTGCATGGAAGTTTGACCGAAGCAAGGCTGGCCAGATGACCACAGTTCTTGCGGTCTCTGGAACAAGTGACAGCCTATTCGTGCATTGCTGAGATAATACTGAGAGAAAAATGGTCTTGCAAAGAAAAGTCTTCTTGGCAAATGAATTAGAGTGCGTAACCGTTACAACTAAAGAACGTTGCGCAGCGAAAAAACCTAAGCGTTTTGCACGCCAAAGCCTGGAGATGACCACTTATGTGTGTTGGAATATGCTGCGAGACAGAGATCTATTGAAAACTTTGAGCTCCGTTCAAATTAGCGACTAAGTTGTCTGCATGTACATCTCACCCAAGCATATCTTGCAGATGAACAGACTAGTTGCTGTCTCGGAACGTATGCGAGGTTTGTTACGCATTTTGGAGGTAATATAAGTAACAGAGCGGAAAAGTGTCTAGCAAAGAAAACTCGTATTGGGAACTGTTCGGTGCGTATCTCTTCACAGCTCACAGAAATCCTGGAGTATAGGCGGATTATATTGGGCTGGAAAATGTCTGAAATGAGCCTCAGCTAATGAGAGAGCTTGGTGGAAGGTGTAGGAGGTGTGAAAACTCTGATCTCCGCTGTAATGCGCGGTTAAGTGTTCTGCAAGGAAGTTTGACCAGAAACAAGTCTGGCCAGATGAACACAGTTCTTGCGGTCTGTGGAACAAGTGACAGCTTTTTCATGAATGGCTGAGATAATACTGAGAGAAAAATGGCCTTCAAAGAAAAGTCTTATTGGCAAATGAATGAGTAGTGCATAACAGTTACAACTCAGAAAGCTGCGCAGAAGAAACACCTTAGCGCTTTGCATGTAAAGCCTGCACAGGCCCCCTTATATGTGTTGGACTATGCTGAGACTTAGCGATCTTTTTGATCGCCATTGAAATGAGCTCCTTCAAGTTTTCTGCATGTGTTGCTCACCCACGCAAATCTTTTCCATGAACAGAGTTGTTGCTTTCTCGGAGCGTTTGCCAGGTTTGTTACGCATTTCGGAGGTAAACGAGTCAAAAAGTGGCTTTACAGATCACAGACCATCATGCGTGCAGACACGTGAGAGTTGGCTGGAAAAGTGTCTGACAATGCGCCTCAGCTAATGAGAGAGCTTGCTGAAAGTTATAGGAGTTCTGACACCTCTGCTCTCCGCTGTAATGCGCGGTTAAGTTTGCTGCATGGCAGTTTGACCGAAACAAGGCTGGCCAGATGAACACAGTTCTTGCGGTCTCTGGAACAAGTGACATCTTTTTCACGCATTTCTGAGCTAATAACGAGAGAACAATGGTCTTGCAAAGAAAAGTCTTATTTGCAAATGAGTTAGCGGTGCATAACAATTACAATTCAAGAAAACTGCGCAGAAGAAACACCTTAGCGTTTTGCATCTAAAAGCCTGTACATGCCCTTATACGTGTTGAACTATCCTAAGACTTAGAGAGCTAGTGAAGAACATTGTTCGCCGTTCAAATTAGGAGAAAGTTTTCGGCATGTACGTCTCAACCAAGGAAAGCTTGAAGATGAACAGCGTTGTTACTTTCTCCGTAACGTATGCCAGACTTGTTACGCATTTCTGAGGTAAGCGAGTGAAAAAGTGATTTCACAGCTCACAGTACATCATGAGTGCAGAAACGTTAGATTTTGTCGGATATGAGCTTCAGCTAATGAGAGAGCTTGCTGAAAGGTGTCAGGTTGTGAAAATGCTGATCTCTGCTGTAATGCGCGGTTAAGTTGTCTGCATGGAAGTTTGACCGAAGCAAGGCTGGCCAGATGACCACAGTTCTTGCGGTCTCTGGAACAAGTGACAGCCTATTCGTGCATTGCTGAGATAATACTGAGAGAAAAATGGTCTTGCAAAGAAAAGTCTTCTTGGCAAATGAATTAGAGTGCGTAACCGTTACAACTAAAGAACGTTGCGCAGCGAAAAAACCTAAGCGTTTTGCACGCCAAAGCCTGGAATGACCCTTATGTGTGTTGGAATATGCTGCGAGACAGAGATCTATTGAAAACTTTGAGCTCCGTTCAAATTAGCGACTAAGTTGTCTGCATGTACATCTCACCCAAGCATATCTTGCAGATGAACAGACTAGTTGCTGTCTCCGGAACGTATGCGAGGTTTGTTACGCATTTTGGAGGTAATATAAGTAACAGAGCGGAAAAGTGTCTAGCAAAGAAAACTCGTATTGGGAACTGTTCCGGTGCGTATCTCTTCACAGCTCACAGAAATCCTGGAGTATAGGCGGATTATATTGGGCTGGAAAATGTCTGAAATGAGCCTCAGCTAATGAGAGAGCTTGGTGGAAGGTGTAGGAGGTGTGAAAACTCTGATCTCCGCTGTAATGCGCAGTTAAGTGTTCTGCAAGGAAGTTTGACCGAAACAAGTCTGGCCAGATGAACACAGTTCTTGCGGTCTGTGGAACAAGTGACAGCTTTTTCATGAATGGCTGAGATAATACTGAGAGAAAAATGGCCTTCCAAAGAAAAGTCTTATTGGCAAATGAATGAGTAGTGCATAACAGTTTACAACTCAAGAAAGCTGCGCAGAAGAAACACCTTAGCGCTTTGCATGTAAAAGCCTGCACAGGCCCCCTTATATGTGTTGGACTATGCTGAGACTTAGCGATCTTTTTGATCGCCATTGAAATGAGCTCCTTCAAGTTTTCTGCATGTGTTGCTCACCCGCAAATCTTTTCCATGAACAGAGTTGTTGCTTTCTCCAGGCGTTTGCCAGGTTTGTTACGCATTTCGGAGGTAAACGAGTCAAAAAGTGGCTTTACAGATCACAGACCATCATGCGTGCAGACACGTGAGAGTTGGCTGGAAAAGTGTCTGACAATGCGCCTCAGCTAATGAGAGAGCTTGCTGAAAGTTATAGGAGTTCTGACACCTCTGCTCTCCGCTGTAATGCGCAGTTAAGTTTGCTGCATGGCAGTTTGACCGAAACAAGTCTGGCCAGATGAACACAGGTGTTGCTTTCTCTGGAACAAGTGACATCTTTTCACGCATTTCTGAGCTAATAACGAGAGAACAATGGTCTTGCAAAGAAAAGTCTTATTTGCAAATGAGTTAGCGGTGCATAACAATTACAATTCAAGAAAACTGCGCAGAAGAAACACCTTAGCGTTTTGCATCTAAAAGCCTGTACATGCCCCTTATACGTGTTGAACTATCCTAAGACTTAGAGAGCTAGTGAAGAACATTGTTCGCCGTTCAAATTAGGAGAAAGTTTTCGGCATGTACGTCTCAACCAAGGAAAGCTTGAAGATGAACAGCGTTGTTACTTTCTCCGTAACGTATGCCAGACTTGTTACGCATTTCTGAGGTAAGCGAGTGAAAAAGTGATTTCACAGCTCACAGTACATCATGAGTGCAGAAACGTTAGATTTTGTCGGATATGAGCTTCAGCTAATGAGAGAGCTTGCTGAAAGGTGTCAGGTTGTGAAAATGCTGATCTCTGCTGTAATGCGCAGTTAAGTTGTCTGCATGGAAGTTTGACCGAAGCAAGGCTGGCCAGATGACCACAGTTCTTGCGGTCTCTGGAACAAGTGACAGCCTATTCGTGCATTGCTGAGATAATACTGAGAGAAAAATGGTCTTGCAAAGAAAAGTCTTCTTGGCAAATGAATTAGAGTGCGTAACCGTTACAACTAAAGAACGTTGCGCAGCGAAAAAAACCTAAGCGTTTTGCACGCCAAAGCCTGGAGATGACCCTTATGTGTGTTGGAATATGCTGCGAGACAGAGATCTATTGAAAACTTTGAGCTCCGTTCAAATTAGCGACTAAGTTGTCTGCATGTACATCTCACCCAAGCATATCTTGCAGATGAACAGACTAGTTGCTGTCTCCGGAACGTATGCGAGGTTTGTTACGCATTTTGGAGGTAATATAAGTAACAGAGCGGAAAAGTGTCTAGCAAAGAAAACTCGTATTGGGAACTGTTCCGGTGCGTATCTCTTCACAGCTCACAGAAATCCTGGAGTATAGGCGGATTATATTGGGCTGGAAAATGTCTGGAAATGAGCCTCAGCTAATGAGAGAGCTTGGTGGAAGGTGTAGGAGGTGTGAAAACTCTGATCTCCGCTGTAATGCGCAGTTAAGTGTTCTGCAAGGAAGTTTGACCAGAAACAAGTCTGGCCAGATGAACACAGTTCTTGCGGTCTGTGGAACAAGTGACAGCTTTTTTCATGAATGGCTGAGATAATACTGAGAGAAAAATGGCCTTCAAAGAAAAGTCTTATTGGCAAATGAATGAGTAGTGCATAACGGTTACAACTCAAGAAAGCTGCGCAGAAGAAACACCTTAGCGCTTTGCATGTAAAAGCCTGCACAGGCCCCCTTATATGTGTTGGACTATGCTGAGACTTAGCGATCTTTTTGATCGCCATTGAAATGAGCTCCCTTCAAGTTTTCTGCATGTGTTGCTCACCCACGCAAATCTTTTCCATGAACAGAGTTGTTGCTTTCTCCGGAGCGTTTGCCAGGTTTGTTACGCATTTCGGAGGTAAACGAGTCAAAAAAGTGGCTTTACAGATCACAGACCATCATGCGTGCAGACACGTGAGAGTTGGCTGGAAAAGTGTCTGACAATGCGCCTCAGCTAATGAGAGAGCTTGCTGAAAGTTATAGGAGTTCTGACACCTCTGCTCTCCGCTGTAATGCGCGGTTAAGTTTGCTGCATGGCAGTTTGACCGAAACAAGTCTGGCCAGATGAACACGGGTGTTGCTTTCTCTGGAACAAGTGACATCTTTTTCACGCATTTCTGAGCTAATAACGAGAAGAACAATGGTCTTGCAAAGAAAAGTCTTATTTGCAAATGAGTTAGCGTGCATAACAATTACAATTCAAGAAAACTGCGCAGAAGAAACACCTTAGCGTTTTGCATCTAAAAGCCTGTACATGCCCCTTATACGTGTTGAACTATCCTAAGACTTAGAGAGCTAGTGAAGAACATTGTTCGCCGTTCAAATTAGGGAGAAAGTTTTCGGCATGTACGTCTCAACCAAGGAAAGCTTGAAGATGAACAGCGTTGTTACTTTCTCCGTAACGTATGCCAGACTTGTTACGCATTTCTGAGGTAAGCGAGTGAAAA
>JAFJHL010000204.1:0-10999 GCA_019425775.1 Rafetus swinhoei
TCCCAAAATTACTATTTCGAAAAAGGACATTGACACGACAGGGAAGGCCTTGAAATTGGTCAGAGGCAGGCTCCCCTAATGTCAATGTGTTATCTTGATTTAGAATCCCAGAAAGCACTGGAGAGTGATTACTTGGAGGCTGTCTACACTAGGTTTTTGAGCAAAACCAGACTTTTTGCACAAAAACCGGCAGAGTGTCTACACCTCAAGTGAATTTTTGTGCAAGTAAATTGGCAGAACAGAGGGCTTTTGCTGGTAGAGTTATTCCTCTCCCCATGAGGAATAACTCCTTTTTGCACTACAGCTCTTGCACAAAAAGGCAGATGTGCACGCTCCGGAGGGGGGGGTTTGCACAAGAAACCCCTATCGGCAAAAGCACAGGTGCTCTGATGGCCATTCTGTGAATGGCCATCAGAGCTTTCTCAGAGTGTCCATGCAATGTGGACGCTCTCTTGTGCAAAAGCACATCACTTTTGCAATGCACGTTGAGGTCTGGACACACTTTTGCACAAGAAGTTTTTGCAGAAGATCTCTTCCACAAAAGGCTTCTTGCACAAAAACCCTGCAGTGTAGACTAAGCTGGAATGACTCTGCAGAGTAGTTCTTTCAAAATAAGAACAGCTAATCATATACACTAAAACCATTTCAAAATAACAAAATTTGAAATAGGGGCTTGTGATTTACCACAAACAAGACATATTAAGAAGCATCCTATATGATTTCGACATAACTCCCTAATGTAGAAATGCTCTATTTCAAAATAACTCCCTTTCACAAAGCAACAGTGACACCTGGTGATACCATTCACAATTCTCTAATGGAGCAACACTGACACTAGGTGGCCACTTGCAGTGTTGCAGGCAGAATTCTGCAATGCAGAAACAATGACACTTGGTGGTCAGTGGTGGTAATGCTGGCACAATTTCTACACTGGGAAATTATATTGAAACTAGCCAATTAGGCCGTCATAAAACGGGCTTTCCAGGTCTTCTCTCCTGAGCGCTCTCGCTCCATCTCTCTGCTCTCTCTCTCCTCCTACTGCTACCTCCCCTCTTCAGCTCTTGCCTGTCTCTCTCTCTCTTTCTTTCTTACTCCTCCTCCATCTCTCCCTGCTTTTTGGTGCGGGGCTGAGTGCTGCCTGCTCAACCAGGCTGCTGCGAGGAGAGGGGCGGGCGTGAGACACAGCCAGGGGCGGCTGTAGTCAGCTTTTCCCACCGCAGGAGAGAACGGTTGCACTGCTGGCTCCCGGCAGCCCGGCTGAGGTGCAGCACTCAGCTGAGGCCACAGCGGATGGGAAGGGGGCAGTGACATACACGGGCTGCTGTGGGTACGCTACCCCAATTCCCATGCTCCATGGTGGCTCGACTGAGGTTGCGCGTGGCCAGGCCACCGTGGGGAGGAGGGGAGAGGCAGAAGGATTAGGGTTAGGTTAGGGGTTAGGTTAAGAAGTTAGGTTAGGTTAGGTTAGGTTAGGTTGGGGTTGGGGTTAGGTTAGGTTAGGTTCAGTTAGGTCAGGTTAGTCGGGGTTAGGGTCAGGTAGGTTAGGCTGTGCAGGCAGGTAGGTTAGGCTGAAGAAGAAAGAAGAAGAAGAAGGCTAGGTTGGTTGAGAAAGAAGAAGAAGGCTAGGCCAGGTTGTAAGAAGAAGTAGGGAAGAAGAAAAAGAGGCCAGGCCAGGCCAGGAGGCCAGGTGTGGCAGTTGTAAGAGGAAGAAGAAGAAGAAGAAGAAGAAAGGCTAGAAGAAGTTGAGAGGAGGTTAAAGAAGAAGAGAGTGTGCTGTTAGGCAGGAGGCTAGGTTGTGCTAGGAGGAAGAAGAAGAAGGTTAGGAGGCTAGGTTAGGCTAGGGAGGTTGTGAGGCCAGGTAGGAGGCTAGTTAGGAGGCTGAAGAGGAGGTTAGAGGAGGCTAGGCTAGGGCTGAAGAAGAGGAGGAGGTTAGGCTGTAGGCCAGGTTGTGCTAGGAGTTAGGAAGAAGAGGGTTCGGGGCTGAAGGAAGAGGAGGCCAGGCCAGGCCAGGAGGCCAGGTTGTGCCAGGCCAGAGGCCAGGCCAGGAGCCAGTTGTGCTGTAGGAGGAGGCCAGGCCAGGAGGAGGAGGCCAGGTGAAGAGGAGGAGGGCTGTGAGGAGGCTAGGCCAGGAGGAGGTTGAAGAGGCTAGAGGTTGTGCTAGGTGTGTAGGTTAGGCTAGAGGTTGAAGAAGAAGAAGAAGAAGAAGAAGAAGAAGAAGAGAAAGAAGAAGGTAGGTAGGCTAGGAGGAGGTAGGAGGAGGAGGAGGAGGAGGAAGAGGCGGCTGTGGAGGAGGAGGAGGAGAAGAGGAGGAGGCCAGGCCAGGCCAGGCCAGGAGGAGGCCAGGCTAGGCCAGCCAGGTAAGAGGAGGAGGTTGTGCTAGGCCAGGAGGCCAGGCTAGGAGGGGCTAGGGGCAGGCTAGGCTGAAGTTGTGCTAGGCTAGGAGGTTGAGCTAGGAGGTAGGTTAGGTAGGTTAGGTTAGGCTAGGCTAGGAGGTTGAGGCTAGTTAAGAGGAAAGAAGAAGAAGAAGAGGCTAGGTTAGGCCAGGCCAGGTAGGAGGAAGAGGAGGGTAGGCCAGGCCAGGCTGGGAGGAGGCCAGGAGAGGCCAGAGGAAGAGGAGGCCAGAGGGAGGCTGTGGGAAGAGGAAGAGGTAGGAAGAGGTAGGTAGGAGGAGGAGGAGGTGTGGGAAGAAGAGAGGAGGAGGGAGGAGGGAGGAGGAGGAGGAGGAGGAGGAGGAGGCCAGGCCAGGCTGAAGAAGAAGAGGGAGGGCCAGGCCAGGAGGAGGAGGAGAGGAGGAGGCCAGGCCAGGGAGGAGGAGGCCAGGAGGAGGAGGCCAGGAGGAGGCCAGGTTGAAGAGGTAGGCCAGGAGGTAGGAAGAGGTAGGCCAGGAGGCCAGGGAGGAGGCCAGGAGGAGGTGTGTGTGTAAGAGGAGGCGAAGAGGCCAGAGGAGGCCAGGCCAGGCCAGGCCAGGCCAGGCCAGGCAGGTTGCTGAAGAAAGGAGGTGTGGGTAGGCCAGGAGGAGGTTGTGTTGTGCTAGGGCTAGGAGGCTAGGCTAGGTTGTGGCTAGGGGTTGAAGAAGTTAGGCTAGGCTAGGTAGGCTAGGTTGTGGTTGTGCTAGGTTAGGTTAAGGTTAGGTTAGGTTAGGTTAAGAAGAAGAGGAGGCTAGGAGAGAAGAGGCCAGGGAGGCCAGGAGGCCAGGAGGCCAGAAGAGGCCAGGCCAGGGCAGTTAAAAGGCTGTGCTGTGAGAGTTGTGGAAAGAGGCCAGGAGGCCAGTTGTGCTGGCTAGGTTGTTAGGTTGGTGTAGGAAAGAAGAAGAAGTTGTGCTGGAGGCCAGGCCAGGCCAGGTTAGGTTGAAGAAGAAGTAGGCTAGGCCAGGCCAGGTTGTGTAGGCTGAAAGAAGAAGTAGGTTGTGCTAGGAGGCTAGGTTGTGTAGGTTAGGCTAGGTTAGGAAGAAGAAGGTTGAAGAAGAAGAAGAAGAAAAGTTGTTAGGAGAGGTTAAAAGGAAGAAGAAGAAGAAAAAGGCTAGGCCAGGGTTGTGCTGTGGGCCAGGTTAGGCCAGGCTAGGAGCTGTGCCAGGCCAGGAAAGAAGCAGGTGTAGGTGTGCTGTGTGTGCTGAAGGTAGGCCAGGCTAAGAAGAAGTTGTGAGTTGTGGTTAGAAGAAGAAGAAGAAGAAGAAGAAGAAGAAGAGAAGTTGGCTAGGCTAGGTTAGGTTGTGCTAGGTTAAGAAGCTAGGTTAGAAGAAGAAGAAGGTTAGGTTAGGTTAGGCTAGGTTAGGTTAGTTAGGTTAGGTTAGGCTAGGTTAGGTTAGGTTAGGTTAGTTAGGTTAGGTTAGGTTAGGTTAGGTTAGGTTAGGTTAGGTTAGGTTAGGTTAGGTTAGGTTAGGTTAGTTAGGTTAGAAGAAGAAGTTGTGTTGGCCAGGTTGTGCTAGGAGGCCAGGCCAGGTAGGCTGAAGAAGAAGAAGAGCCAGGCTAGGCCAGGTTGTGCTAGGCCAGGCCAGTTGTGCAGGCTAGGCTAGGCAGGCTAGGAAAGAAGAAGAAGAAGAAGGCTAGGAAGGTTAGGTTGTGCCAGGTTAGAAAGAAGAAGAAGAAGTTGTGCTAGGTAGAGGTTAGAGGAGGCAGTTGTGCTGTGTTAGGAGGTAGGCTAGGTGAAGAAGAAGAGGAGGCTGAAGAAGAAGTTAGGTTAGGTTAGGCTAGGTAGGTTAGGTTAGGAGTAGGGTAGGTTAGGCTAGGTTAGGTTAGGAGAGAGGCCAGGTTAGGAGGCCAGGAGGCCAGGTGTGCTGGTGGCCAGGTGTGCTAGGCCAGGAGGAGGCCAGGCCAGGCCAGGCCAGGAGGCCAGGCCAGGAGGAGGAGGTAGGAGTGAAGAAGAAGAGGCCAGGAGGAGGCCAGGCCAGGCCAGGAGGAGGAGAAGAAGAGGCCAGGCTAGGCTAGGTTGAAGTTAGGCTAGTGTGGGTTAGGTTGAAGAAGAAGAGTTAGGCTAGGTTAGGTTAGGTAGGTAGGTTAGGAGGTTAGGTTAGGCTAGGCTAGGTTAGGTTAGGTTAAAGAAGGTTAGGAGAAGAGGAGGAGGAGGCCAGGTGTGCTGTTAGGCCAGGCCAGGCCAGCCAGGCCAGGCCAGGCCAGGCCAGGCCAGGCCAGGCCAGGCCAGGGTGTGCCAGGCCAGGCCAGGCCAGGCCAGGCTGTAAGAGGTTGTGAGGCCAGGCCAGGCCAGGAGGCCAGGCCAGGCCAGGGTTGTGGCCAGGCCAGGCCAGGCTAGGAAGCTAGGCTAGGCCAGGCCAGGGAGGAGGAGGAGGGAGCTGTTAGGAAGGCTAGGTTAAGCTAGGCTAGGTAGGTAGGTTAGGTAGAGAAGAAGAAGAGGTAGGCCAGGGCTAGGCCAGGCCAGGCCAGGCTGTGGGTAGGCTAGGAGAGGCCAGTTGTGCTGTGCTAGGCCAGGTTGTGCCAGGCCAGGCTGAAGAAGAAGTTAGGAAAGAAGTAGGTTAGGTTAGGTTAAAGAAAGGAAGAATAGGCTAGGTAGGCTAGGTTAGAAGAAGTTAGGTTAGGTTGTGCTAGAAGAGGTTAGGCCAGGTTAGGTTAGGCTAGTTAGGTTAGGCTAGGTTGTGCTAGGGTTAGGTTAGGAAGAAGTAGGTTAGGCTAGGCAGGTTAGGTTAGGCTAGGTTAGGAAAGAAGAAGAGGTTAGGCTAGGTTAGGTTAGGTTAGGTTGTGCTAGGTTAGGCTAGGTTGAAGAAGAAGAAGAAGCAGGTTAGGCTAGGCTAGGCTAGGTTAGGCCAGGCCAGGTGTGCTAGGCCAGCTGAAGAAAGAAGAAGAAGAAGAAGGTTGTGCTGTAGGTGTGGAGGCCAGGCCAGGCCAGGCCAGGCCAGGCCAGGCCAGGCCAGGTGTGAGAAGAGGCCAGGAGAGGCCAGGTTAGGTGAAGAAGAAGAAGAAGAAGAGAGGTAGGTTAGAGGTAGGAGGAAAGAAGAAGAAGAAGGTTAGGAGGTAGTAGGTAGGCCAGGTTGTGTTGTGCTAGGTAGGTTAGGTAGGTAGGCTAGGTAAGAAGAAGAAGAAGAAGAGGAAGAGGTTAGGTAGGCTAGGTTAGGTTAGGCTAGGTTAAAGAGAGGTTGTGCTGTTAGGAGGCCAGGCCAGGCCAGGTTAGGCCAGGCCAGGTGTAGGTTGAAGAAGTGTGCTAGGCTAGGTTAAAGGCCAGGAGGCCAGGAGAGGAGGCCAGGTAGGCCAGGGGTTAGGTAGGCTAGGCTAAAGAAGAAGGTTAGGTTAGGCTAGGCTAGGCCAGGTTAGGTTGAAGAAGAAGGTTGGTTGTGAGTTGTGCTAGGCTAGGCCAGGAGGTAGGTTAGGCCAGGCCAGGAGGAGAGAGAGGAGGAGGTTAGGTTAGGTTAGGTTAGGCTGAAGAAGAAGAGGCCAGAGGAGGTTAGGAGGTTAGGTAGGGAAGAAAGGAAGTTGTGCTGTGTTAGGAGGAAGAAGTTGTGGAGGCCAGGAGGAAGAGGAGAGGTAGGTAGGTAGGCTGAAGAAGAAGAAGAAGAAGTTAGGCCAGGAGTTAGGTTAGGCCAGGTAGGTGTAGGCTTAGGAGGTAGGAAGTAGGCCAGGCCAGGCCAGGAGAGGAGGCCAGGCCAGGCCAGGTAGGCCAGGCTAGGCTAGGCCAGAAGAAGAGGGTGTAGGCTAGGTAGGTTAGGCCAGGTTAGGCTAGGTTGAAGAAGAAGAGGTTAGGCTAGGCTAGGTTAGGTTAGGAGGCTAGGTTAGGTAGGTTAGGTTAGGTTAGGTAGGTGTTAGGAGAGAAGAGGAGGTAGTGAGGAGGAGGAGGCCAGGCCAGGCCAGTTGTGCTGTGAGGAGGCCAGGCCAGGCCAGGTTGTGCCAGGCCAGGTTGTGCCAGGTTGTGCCAGGCCAGGCCAGGCCAGGAGGCCAGGCTAGGCCAGGTTGTGGGGTTGTGAAGAAGAAGAAGAGGTTGTTAGGCTAGGCTAGGCTAGGCTAGGCAGGTTAGGTTAGGCTAGGTTAGGTTAGGTTAGGCTAGAAGTTAGGTTAGGTTAGGTTAGGTTAGGTTGAAGAAGAAGTTAGGAAGGTTAGGTTAGGCTAGGTTAGGCTAGGTTAAGAAGAAAGGTTAGGCCAGAAGAAGAAGAGGTTGTAGGCCAGGCCAGGCCAGGCCAGGCTGTGCTGGTTGTGCTAGAAGAGTTGTGAGGTTGTGTAGAAGAAGAAGAGGTTAAGAAGAAGAAGAAGAAGAAGTAGGCCAGGTAGGCCAGGTTGTGCTGTGCTAGGCTAGGTTGTGCTAGGTGAAGAAGAAGAAGAAGAAGAAGTAGGCTAGGTTAGGTTAAGAAGAGGTTAGGTTAGGTTGTGTTGTTAAGAAGAAGAAGAAGTTAGGCTAGGTTAAGAGTTAGGTTAGGTTAGGTTAGGTTAGGTTAGGTTAGGTTGTAGGAGCTAGGTTAGGTGAAGAATAGGTTAGAAGAAGAAGAAGAGGTTGGTTAGGCCAGAAGAGGCCAGGCCAGGCCAGGCCAGGCCAGGCCAGGCCAGGCCAGGTAGGTAGGAAGAAGAGGCCAGGCTAGGTTAGGTTGTGCCAGGTTGTTAGGAAGAAGAAGAAGTTAGGTTGTGCTAGAAGAAGGCTAGGTTAGGTTGTGCTAGGCTAGGTTGTGTTAGGCTAGGCCAGGTTAGGTTAGGTTAGGTTAGGTTAGGTTAGGCTAGGTTAGGTTAGGTTAGGCTAGGTTAGGTTAGGCTAGGTTAGGTTAGGTTAGAAGTTAGGTTAGGCTAGGCTAGGTTAGGCTAGGTTAAGAAGAAGAAGTTAGGTTAGGTTAGGTAGGAGGCCAGGTAGGCTGTGTTAGGAAGAGAGAGGAGGAGGCCAGGCCAGGCCAGGCCAGGTTGTGCTGAAGAAGTAGGTTGTGAGGTGAAGAGGCCAGGTTACAGGTTGTGAGGTTAAGAAGAAGAGGTTGTGCTAGGTTGTTAGGCCAGGTTAGGCTAGGTTAGGTAGGTTAGGCTAGGCTAGGCTAGGTAGGCGAAGAAGAGGTTAGGTTAGGTTAGGTTAGGTTAGGTTAGGTTAGGTTAGGTTGAAGAAGAAGAAGAAGAGGTTAGGTTAGGTTAGGTTAGGCTAGGTTAAGTTAGAAGAAGAGGCTAGGTTAGGTTAGGTTAGTTAGGCTAGGTTAGGTTAAGAAGAAGAATAGGTTGTAGGTAGAAGAAGAAGAAGAAGAGAAGAAGAAGAGAGAGAGGAGTTGTAGGCCAGGCCAGGCCAGGCCAGGAGGTAGAAGAGGAAGAGGAGGCCAGGCCAGGCCAGGTTGTGCTAGGCCAGGCCAGGCCAGGAGGCCAGGAGGCCAGGTTAGGCCAGGCTAGGCTAGGCCAGGTAGGCCAGGTTGTGCTGTGCTAGGTTAGGCTAGGTAGGCTAGGTTGAAGAAGAAGAAGAAGAAGAAGTTAGGTTAAAGAAGTTAGGTTAGGTTAGGTTAGGTTAGAAGAAGTTAAGAAGAAGAAGAAGAAGAAGAGGTTAGGCTAGAAGAAGAAGAAGAAGTAGGTTAGTAGGTTGAAAGAAGAAGAGTAGAAGAGGCCAGGCCAGGCTAGGCTGTGCCAGGCCAGGCCAGGCCAGCTAGGCCAGCTAGTTGTGCCAGGCCAGGCCAGGCCAGAGGCCAGGCCAGGCCAGGCCAGGCCAGGCCAGAGAGGCCAGAAGAGTAGTAGGAGGAGGCTAGGTTGTGAGGTTAGGCTAGGTTAGGCTAGGCTAGGTTAGGCTAGGTTAGGTTAGGTTAGGTTAGGTTAAGAAGGTTAGGCTAGGTTAGGTTAGGTTAGGTTAGGTTAGGTTAGGTTAAGAAGAGGTTAGGTTAGGTTAAGAAGTTAGGTAGAAGAAGAAGAAGAAGAAGAGGCCAGGCCAGGTTGTGTAGGCCAGGCCAGAGTGTGTAGGCCAGGCTGTGAGGCCAGGCCAGGCCAGGCCAGGCCAGGCCAGGAAGAGAGTTGTGAGGCCAGGAGGCCAGTTGTGAGTTAGGAGGTGAAGAGGTTGTGCTAGGCCAGGCCAGTAGTAGGTAGGTTAGGTAGTTAGGTAGGTAGGAGGAAGAAGAAGTTGTTAGGTTAGGTTAGGTTAGGTAGGAGGTTAGGTTAGGTTAGGTTAGGTTAGGTTAGGTTAGGTTAGGTTAGGTTAGGTTAGGAAGAGGTTAGGTTAGGTTAGGCCAGGCTAGGCCAGGTTAGGCTAGGTTAGGTAGGAAAAGGCCAGTTGTGCTGTGCCAGGCCAGGTTGTGCCAGGCCAGGTTGTGCCAGGCTGTGCTAAGCAGGTTGTGCTGTTAGGTTGAGGTTAGGTTAAGAAAGGTTAGGCTAGGTTGTGTTAGGTTAGGTTAGAAGAAGTTAGGTTAGGCTAGGTTAGAAGTTAAGAAGAAGAAGAAGAAGAAGAAGAAGAAGAAGTTAAGGTTAGGTTAGGTTAGGTTAGGTTAGGTTAGGTTAGGTTAGGTTAGGTTAGGTTAGAAGAAGAAGTAAAGAATAGGTTAGGTTAGGTTAGGTTAGGTTAGGTTAGGTTAGGTTAGGTTAGGTTAGGTTGTGGGGTTAGGTTAGGTTAGGTTAGGTTGTGTTAGGTTAGAAGGTTAGTTAGGTTAGGTTAGGTAGGTTAGGTTAGGGCTTAGGTTAGGTTTTGAAGTTGTGTTGGAAGTTAGGTTAGAAGAAAGAAGAAGAAGAAGAAGAAGAGGTTAAAAAGTCAAGAAGAAGGAAGAATAGGTTAAAAGAAAAGAAGTAGGTTGTGTTGTGTTAAAGGGACTTAGGCTAGAAGAAGTAGAAGAAAAGAAGAAAGGGCCAGGTTAGGCTAGGCTAGGCTAAAGAAGAAGAAGTTAAAGAGGTTAAAGTAGGTTATACAAAGAAGAAGAAGTGTTGCGTTGTGTTGTGTAAAGAACGACAGCAGTTGGAGGCTGTGCTCTAGTTGAGAAGAAGAAAGTTGTGCCTAGGCCCAATTCAGGTGCCAGGGCTCTCTCAAGATTGTGTTGTGCCAGTGGCTTAGGTTGTGAAGTTAGGTTGTGCAGGCTAGGGTTAGGCTAAGGTTAAGAAGAAGAAGATAGGTTGCAAGAAGAAGCAAAGAGTGCCAGTTAGGCCCAGGTAAAGAGAGTAGAACAGTTAGGCAAGTTAGGAAAAGAAGAAGAAGAAGAAGAAGAAGAAGAAGAAGAAGTTAGGTTAGTTAGGTTAGGTTAGGTTAGGTTAGAAGAAGGCTTAGGCCTAGAAGAAGTACAAAGAAGAGGGGCCAGAAGGGTCCAGGCAACAGCAGGAAGAAAGTTAGGCTGTGCCAGGTTAGGCAAGAGGATTAGGTTAGGTTCAGGCCAGAAATGGCCAGGCCAGTGTGCCAGGTTGTGCCAGTAGCCAGCCAGGTTGTGCCAGGCCAGAAGGGAAAGGTGTCAGGCCAGGCTGAATGAGGCCAGGAGGCTAGGCAGTCAGTTAGTGCTAGGCCAGGCTAGGAATGCAGGTTAGGCTAGGCTAGAGCAGGTTATTCAGTGCTAGGTTAGAAATTATAGGTTTAGGTTAAAAGGTTAAAGGGCCCAGTTCAGCAGTGGGCCACCCCTTGCTCAGCATGGAATCCATGAGCCATCAACCACTCTGGCTCCTCATGTACCCAGGCCCAAAAGAACATAAGCGCACCGTCACAACCTGTGGAACTCCTTGCCACAGGATGTTGTGAAGACCAGGACTTTAACAGGGTTCAAAAAGAGCTAGATATATTCATGGACATAAGGTCCAACAATACTTATTAGCCAGGATGGGCAGGAATGGTGTGCCTAGTCTCTGTTTATCAGAGGCTGGGAATAGGACCACTTGATGATTCCCTGTTCTATTCCCTCCCTCTGGGGCATCTGGCATTGGCCACTGTCCCTGGGCTAGATGGACCTTTGGTCTGACCCAGTATGGCCGTTCTTATTTTCTAGGTCTAGAAAACATGTGGGAAGACGGAAAGAATTGGGCTTGTTTAGTTTGGAAAGGAGAAGACGGAGAGGGGACAAGCTAGCAGCTTTCAAGTATCTAAAAGGGTGTTACAAGGAGGAGGGAGAAAAATTGTTCTCCTTGGCCTCTGAGGACAGGACAAGAAGCAAGGGGCTTCAATTGCAGCTAGGGAGGTTTAGGTTGGACATTAGGAAAAGCTTCCTAACTGTCCGGGTGGTGAAACTCTGGAAGAAATTGCTGAGGGAGGTGGTAGAATCTCCATCCCTGGAGATATTGAAGAGCAGGTTGGGTAGACATCTACCAAGGATGATCTAGATGGTGCTTGGTCCTGCTGTGAGGACAAGGGACTGGTCTTGGTGACCTCTCAAGGTCTCTTCCCGTTCTAGGGTTCTATGATTCTGTAGACATCTACCAGGGATGGTCTAGATGGGGCTTGGTCCTGCCGTGAGGGCAGGGGATGGGACTTGATGACCTCTCGAGGTCCCTTCCAGTTCTAGTGTTCTGGGATTCTATGACTTTTATGGTGCTGGTGGGACATTCTACTAGATGGACCTTGGATCTGAGCTGGTGTACGTGAAGGTAGGACCTCCTCTGGGTCTAGGATGAGCACCGTGCTGGTGGGAGAAACGGTCACAATCCATCCTGCAGGCAGT
>JAFJHL010000254.1:0-44999 GCA_019425775.1 Rafetus swinhoei
GTCTCCCAAGAGTAGTGGACTCGGTAATGGGCCCCTGGTAGGGCACCAAGAAGGACTCTCGAGCGCCTCCCGCCACGCCCGCCGGCAGCAGCTGCAGTTGTACCTGCCGGCGGAAGGACAGGACGGGCGGAGGGCGGGTCCTTGGCAGCCCAGCGGAGAGGGCTGATGGTCGATATGGGTTTTCCCAGAGCGGAGAGGGAAGGCAACAGGGCAGCATTGGGGAGGAAGGGCGGGACGGAGGTGAGGACCACCCGTACGCCCAGGTCCTCCAACGGTTCGAGGGGCACGTGCACGCCCCCCACCGCCAGGCCCCTCTCCACCGCCTCCTGGGCGGCGGCCTCCGAGGCAAGGAAGAACACCGCTTTGCCATACATTTTGGAGGCCGCCACCACGGCCGAGGCCCCCACCACCCTCGCCAACGCCCGCACGTAGGTTTCCATGTGGGGCGAGGCAGCGACCAGGAGGCAGCGAACGCCGTGCCTCCTGGTCAAGGTGGGAAAGGGGCCCCGGCCACCAGGGATGGAGCTGGAGGCGGCTGTAGGGGCAGATGACCCGGCATGTGGCAGCGGCCACCTGGGCGTACGCTCTGGGGGCTGTAGATGGATCACCCCCAGAGCTGGTGGTGGGAACAGCAGGGGAGGGAGGGACTGTGGTAGATGATAGGGCCACAGGGGACGGGGCGGCCTCGGCCACGGTGGATTTGGCCTTCGGGGCCGGGCCTTTGCCCTTTTTCTTCCCCCCGCCCTTTTTTCCGGCCGAGGTGGTGATTGCTCCCAAATCTGGGGGAGCGTCGGCCGTGGCAGCGGCGGAGCTCGGACCTGGGGTCGGGAGGTCAGCCGCAGCAGTCGTTGGGCTCGGTGGTAACGGGGGGACCGTGGGACTGACAGGGGCAGGGGCTTCCTCCATCATGAAGGGGGAAGGGGCTTTCAATTGGCAAAAGGGGGACGGGGTTGAGGGGCGGAGTTGACCGCTCCTCCCACCGAACAACAGGCAGGGGAGGAGGACGTCAATAAGGGGAAGGAAGGGGAGAAAGGAAGGGTACAGGTTCCAGGGAAGGGCAACTGAGGAAGGGGCGGGGTTTAGCAGCCTCCTCCCTGCTGAGCCTGTGGCAGAGGAGGAGGGCGCCATAGTGGGGGAGGAACGGGGGGAAAAAAAAAGGGGGCGCGATTGGGTGGAGGGGGAGGAAGGCAACCACTCCCTCCCGCTGACTATTGCAGGGAGGAGGGCACCAGAAATGGCGGGACAAACAGAGGAGACGAGGAGCCAGCGACCACTCCTCCCTGTAAGGCTGCAGACAGAGGAGGAGGGCGCTGGCAGGGCAGGCAGGGACAAGGCAATAGGTACAGGGCGGGGCCGGCTCCTCCGGCTGCACTGGGGTATAGGGAAACTATGGGACCATTGGGGAGGTGCACGGAACAGGGGGGCTAACTAAAAGGGGGGGGGGGATGGGGCACGAGCGCTCGGGGCAGGGAGGGCAAGGTAATTTGGGTAGTGCTCAGAGGCTTGCGGACAGCTGGGGGGGAAGGTCAAAATGGAACACAACAGCAGCTGAGAGGGGCGGGGCTCACACACAGTTGGGCCGGCTGGGGTAGGGGCGTGGCTGATAACAAACTTTGGGAATGGGTGTGGTGGGTAAGTAACTTGGGGAGGAAGGGAAACAACCTAGGCTAGCAGGGAGGGGCAGGCAGTGGGGAAGGAAACAAGCTGCTGGGGTAGGGTAGGTGACCAAAGTGAGGGTGGCCCCCCAGCCAAATGTAGCTGAGGGAGGGGGGCCAAGTCCAAGGGGGGTGGGGAGGGAGCACGCCCACGAGCGTTGTGAGGGCTCGACCTCACCCACCGCTGCAGCAGGGTCCCAGGTGGAGGCGGGGCAGCAAACCCCGCCAAGGGGAGAAGAGAGAGTCCAGGTGGTGAGGGGCGGTGGAGGGGGCGTTGGGGGTGGTGGCAGCGGGGGCGGGCAGCTGGACTAGGGGAGGGCTCTGAGCCTCTCCCCCGGGCCCCCTTTCAACAGCTCAGTTCACCACCACCCCTAGAGCAGATGAAAGAAGCTCAGTCCTTTAAACAAACCTCCACAGTCGTCGATGGACGATCTCCTCTTCTCCCTCAGCGGGTGCAGCAGCAGCAGTGGGCGGGCAGCAAGCAGCAGGAGCAGGGGAGGCTTCCAGGTGGTAGGTGCTGGTGGGGTGGTCCTCCTTCTCTGGAGCGGAGGAGGGAGGGGGCAGCCGGCAGGCCCCCTCCTCTCGGGCAACAGGAACAGCTGGTGGCGGTGGTAGGCAGCAGCAGCAGCAGCGTGTCCGGGGGAGCAGCCCAGCAGCGTTTCAGCAGGAGGTGGTGGTGGTGGTGGCTCAGTGAGGTGGGGAGGGCCTCGGCTGGTGCAGGCAGTGGGATCGGGATCAGGAACAGGAACGGGGGGAGAAGGAAGAGAGCAGCCCCTGCACCCTGCTGCCTCTCCTCCTTCTCAGGAGTGGAGTGGGCTCTATTTGGAAAACACGGGGGGGGTTGGCGGGCGAAGCCCGCCCACTTTCTAAAAGCCCCTTCCCCAGCCTTGCGGGAGGGACGACTGGACCCGTGTCCAATTAATTACTGGGGACAAATAATGACAAAAGGGACAAGGAGTGCAGGCTAGAGGTTAATAACTAGGGAACCAGATGGGGACACCGAGCAGAGAACCCCGGACAGCGCCCACTGCTCCTCAAAACTATCAAGGGAGCCAGTGGACGCCGCCCAGAGGAACTCTGCCCGGATGCGTGACACAAGGGAGGAACGGAAATAGGCCCCACAGTCGCAGGAAACCCCCTCGTCTAGCATCCTCCTCCTGCTGTTATAAATGGCGACTTTAGCCAAGGCCAGGAGGAGGTTGACGAGGAGGTCCCGCGACTTTGTGGGGCCGCGGATTGGGTGTGCATAGATAAAAAGGTGAGGGGAAAAGTGCAGCCAGAACCTCAACAAGAGGTTCTGGAGGAGCCGGAATAGGGGCTGCAACCTGGCGCACTCCAGGTATGCGTGCGCCAGGTTTTCCCTCACGCCGCAGAAGGGGCAGGCTTCCGGGATGGGGGTGAACTGCGCCAGGTACACGCCGTGCTCACGGCTCCGTGAAGGAGCCGCTAACCAATGTCCCCGATGGGCCGTGGAATTAGATGGGAATACACGCTGGCTCATCGGGTTCCCACCCTCTATGGGTCTTAGATAGTCCCGCCACTTAGTGTCGGGCGGGACATGAGGGTGGGGAAATGCAGAGTGGAGCACGAGCGTACAGATGTTCCCTAGGCGCGTTCGAAGCAGACCGGCTGCAATTTTTGCAGCCGGCTGGGGTCCAAGGATGGGGCCTGGGGGCCCGCGGAACAGGGGCCCGATAATAAGGGACGGAGGGTTTGCAGGAAGGGAGGGGCGGGCGCACTCTCGCAGGGCTCTCTGCAGGAAGTCGAGCGGCCGCAAAACCGCCTTCACCTCCCGGAGTAGGCGCAGAGGGGTTCGAGGGGTGGAAAGCCCCATGCGCGGCCAGCGAGCGCACGGGATCCACCCAGTCCCCGGCGTAGTCCAGGAGGTCTCCGACCTGGTGGTTTCTGCCAGGATCAGCCTCCGGCGCACCAAGGAGACTCCGCCACCTGCACGCACAAGGCTGGATTGTGGAGCAGGGCTCCGCGAGGAGGTCTGCTCTCGGCGGCCACAACGGACCTGGTCGCTGAGAACAGCTTCCAGGTCTGGAGGAGGTCCTGGTAGAATTCCGGCAGCTCTGAGAGGTCTCGCGGAAGACCCTCGGATGGATAAAAAGAGCTGCCGGTCGTATCGGAGCCCTCGGAGGCGGCGGAGGAAAGCGCACCCCAAAGTGCTCCATGCCGACTACCTGCACTAAAGAGGAGTTCTTGCAGGGCCTGGAGGCGAAGGTCCGGACCTGGCTGCAAGACGCAGACCAGGCCCTGGCCCCCTCCTCCAGGGGAGAGACAAGGCCCCTGCAGAGACCCAGTGCAGTCCTGGCCAAAAGAACTCCAAAGCTGTCCTCTGAGCTTGGCCAGGACCTCCGGGCCGGGCGCAGGGTGTTGAGTCGGTGCCAGAGCATGGACAGGACCAGCTGATTTAGCACCAGTGCCCTCCCGCGAAGGGAGAGGCACCGAGCAGTCCTGCCCACCTCCGCAACCGCTCACCCACCCTGGCGCCCAAACCTTGCCAGTTTTCCGGCGGAGAAGGATGCGTGGCGGATAAATAGACGCCCAGATAGACGGACCCGCGCCCACCTGATGGCCTGAAGCTGGTGGGAGGGAGCCGCCCGCCACCCGTCCCGACCACCAGGCCAGAGCTCTTGACCCAGTTGACCCGGGCGGAGGAGGCTGCCGAGTAGACGGCTTGGCAGGCCTCCACCCGCGCCAGGTCGCCCGGGTCCTGGACCACGAGGAGCACGCCATCGCCGACAGGACCAGCCGCAGCCCGCCCCGCAGCACCAACCCCGCCAACCTCTACGGAGGAGACGGAGGAAGGGCTCGATCGCCAGAGCGTACAGCTGGCCCGACAGCGACACCCCTGACGCACTCCCCCGCCCGGCTGACCGGCCCGGTCAGGGTCCAGTTGAGCCTGACCAGACACTCCGCGAGCGTACAGCACCCGGAGAAAACCACAAAACGGGCCCGGCCGGGCCTGCAGGGTGCCCAGGAGATACCCGTGGTCCATCCTGTCGAACGCCTTCTCTGGTCCAGGGACAGGAGGGCGAACGACAAGCCGCCCCTACACCCCAGCTCTAAGAGATCCCGACCAAATACAAGTTGTCAAAAATACTACGCCCGGACGGTGTAGGTCTGGTCGGGATGGATCACGCCCGCCAGCACGGACCGCAGTCGCAGCGAGATGGCTTTTGCTACGACTTTGTAGTCCGTGCTGAGGAGCGAGACGGACGCCAGTTCTCAGAGGTCGCGAGGTCCCCTCTTCGCAATAAGGCGCAGCACCGCCGCCTGCACGACAGAGGAGGACCCCGCCTCCAAGGACTCGCCCAGACGGTAACGCAGGTTCGGGCCGAGGACGCCCCAGAACACGCGTAGAACTCCACGGTCAGCCCGCCCATGCCCGGGTTTTATTGTTGGGCATGAGACGGAGGGCTTCGAGAACTCGCCAGAGTGAGAGGCAGCTCTAGCCGGTCTCGTCGCTCGCGCGCTGACCGCCGAGCTCGGTCCAGAGGACCTTGCAGGCGCCGGCTTCGGTCGGATCCGGGAGAACAAACTGGCGAGAAGGCCCTGGCCCTTCCACGCATCTCCGCCGGATCCGTGAGGGGGTGCCGCCTCTGCTAAAAGGCAGGTGACGTGCTTTTTAGCCCCCTCCTTTCTCCAGGGCGAGAAGAAGCGGAGCCGCGATCCATCTCCGAAGGAGCTGGATGCGATCGAACAAAGGCGCCCGGCCCTGTGATCTTCCAGGGCCCGGAGCTCCTCCCGCCTCTCCCGGCACGCCGCGGAGGGATGGATCCTCGGGCGGACACCAGGCGCCTCAAGCTTCAAGACCTCCTGCTCCAACTGCTCTATCGCCGCATCCTCCGCCGGCTGGCGCCCGGGAGTAGTCACGGCAGAAGAGCCGGGCGCACCTTCCCACGCCCCACCATCGCCGCGCGAGGGAAAGGCGGGCCGCTGCCCTGCCAGGCCCGCCAGAACTCCCGAAGGACGCCACGAAGCCCACGCCCCTCCAGCAAGCTATTATTAAATACAGGCCGCCCCAGCCTCTCCGAACTCAGAGAGGCTTTCACGGTCACCAAATGGTGGTCCGTGAAGCGGGGCGGCGGATGCTGGAGAGTGGGCCGTGCCAGGTGGAAACGAGAAGGTAAATGCGATCAACCGGGAGTGGCTCGACCGATTGTACCCCACCGGACGTAAGTAAAGGTGGTACTGTCGTCCGGGTGGTGGTCTCGCCAGGCGTCCACCAGGGAGTGATGGTCCACGATCTCCCTGAGGGCGTCCGCTGCGGCCTGGCAGTTCGCGAGTCCTACGGTCCCGGTCATCGAGGTGGTGTTGAAATCCCGCCCAGGACCAGGCACTCGCGAGGATCCAAAGTGCCGAGGAAGGTGGCGCCTGCCGGTAAAGGTGACCTGGTCGGGCCAGCGTTCGGGCGTGAGGCGTTGACCAAGTTCAACGTCAGCCCCTCCACGCGAAGCCGGACGTGCAGCAAGCGGCCGGGACAACCTCGGCGGTCCCCAGCACCTCGGGCCGTAGGGCAGGGGAGAACAGGGTGGCCACCCGGCCGGCGAGCGCCGAGGTGGCTAAAATGCACCCGCCCCACTCCAGCCGCCAGCCAGCCTCGGCGGCTGGAGTCGTGTGGGTCTCCTGCAGGAAAACCACCGAGTACCCCCTCCCGAAGGAAGGAGAGCACCCGGCTCCTGCGAGACCGCCCTACAGCCCGGGCGTTCAGTGTCGCGGCGGTTGTGTACTGCATTGAGAGGGCTGGGGTGGATCCTCGCGGGCAGGTGAATCAGCGGCCCCCCGCAGGCCCCGCAGCAGACCGCTCTCCGACCCGAAGGTCAGGAGAGCGTCTCGAAACCTGCGGGTCCGGCGGTAGGCCGCATCGTCCTGCCTATTTGTCCCTCTCCCCTCCTGCAACAGAGCTCTAGTAGCCTGGAGGATAGAGTGGAAGTCCCCCCAGCGCTGGAGGGCGAGCTGCACCTTTCCTTTTGCCCGCGGTTATCCGCGAGGAATTGGCGCAGCCCGCTCCTCAGCGCCAGAGAGCCAGGGTTCTCCTCCGTCCGGGCCCCGGGTGGAGCTCACGGGCCCGCGAGGCGGGCAAGCAGGGATCCGATCCCGGCCGGCGCCCGACACGATGGCGCGCGCTGCCCGTCCCGACCCGGCGAGGAGGCGGCGGAGGAACAAGGCAGCCCCTAACGGGTTGAGGACCGGGGACACAAAAACCACCCCGAGGGCCGCTCGCAGCTAAGCGGAGCGAGGCGGCCCCGTGGGGTGGCACTATGACATTTGGGGGCAGTGGGGGTAGGTCAGGTGACCCGACAGGGACTGGTATGGGAGGAGGGCGGGGGCGGCAGCGGGGGTTCTCCACAGTCAGAGGCGGGAGAAGGGGTGGGCTCTAGGCCGGGCAGTGGTTCGGGGTTAGGGAGTGAGGAAGGCAGGGGTAGGAAAGGGATCGGGAGCAGGGAGGACTTGGGGCTGGAGATGGGGAGGATCGGGGCGTGGGAGGATCAGAATCCCGGGTGAGGTCTGGAGGGTCCCCATGGCCATCTTATCAGGCTGCGGCGCCTCCCGAATGGGGACCTGGGAATCGGGAGCAGGAAGGGGCCGCGCCGGCGCCGGGCTCAGGTTGAAAGACAGGTGTTGGTGCCTCGGCGTCGGCCAGAGTGGTGTCTTGTGTGGGGCCCCCAGCAGAAAGGGGGTGACTGCCCGCCTCGGTTGCTGGAGAGAGGCACCCCCAGCCCGGGACCCGGCCGCTCGGCGCCAGCCGTCGCCTCTAAGGGCTCGGCGGCATCAGCTCCGGCGCTCGAGTCGGCCGGGCAGTGGGCAATATCAGGCGCCCGAGTGTGAGGCGGGTCGGCCACCTGGGACACAGGGTTGAGGTTGAGGAGGAGGCGGCGCCACAGCGTCGCCGCCCAGACCGAGCCCGCTGGCGGAGGGTCGTCCTCCCCTGGGTGAGTGGGGTCAGACCCAGGGCCTCAATCTCCTCAAAGATGGAGCTCAACTCCATCCTCGGCCCCGGAGCCTTCCCCTCCGGCCGCCAAGGCAACAATTACCTCAGCGGGGGCGGAGGAGGGCTCAGTTGGAGCCGGGGCGGGGCTCCACGGAGGCCTCCTCGCGGATAGGCTCCGCAGGGGCGTCGTCGTCCCCCTCGCTGCTGCAACTTTCTCGGCCGGCGCCTCCTGCTGATGCTCGCCGGGCGTCTTGACAGCGCTGGCCCCCTCGGGATCTTTCGAGGCCTTCCCACCTCCCCATCGGAGGAGAGGAAGCCCGCGACCGGCGGGCTTTGCGCTTCCCCCGGACGAGCGTCCAGCCCTCCGAGGTGGAGGCGGAGGGCTGGTCAGCAAGGGCAAGGCCGGGGGGCGCTTTTGGTTTCCGGGGGGGGCGTTGCGATAAGGGTTGGAAAGGGGATACCTCCACCCGGGGCCCTCTCCTCGCCCGGCAACAGCCGCGCCACCCTCTCCTCCTCGGGCCCCGCAGAGACAGATCGAGTGGAGGCGGGGCCCGCCTGCCCGCTCGGGCACGCCGGAGGCGCCTCCGGCTCGAGCAGGGCCGTCGGTTGGGAGAGGCGGCGCGGAGTCCGGACTACCAGGGGGCAGCGGTGGTGGGGCAGCGCCCTTCCGGGCTCCGGGGCGGGCGCCTCCTCCGGCCGGGCCAAGGGCAGTCCCTCCGGACGTGCCCCATCGCCCGGCAGAGAAAGCACGGGTCTCCCGAAGAAGTAGTGGACTCGGTAATGGGCCCCTGGTAGGGCACCAGAGACCCCTCGGCGCCTCCCGCCACGCCCGCGCCGGCAGCAGCTGCAGTTGTACCTGCCGGCGGAAGGACAGGGCGTGGCGGGGCGGGGTCCTTACAGCCCAGCGGGAGAGGGCTGATGGTCGATATGGGTTTTCCCAGAGCGGAGAGGGAAGGCAACAGGGCAGCATTGGGGAGGAAGGGCGGGACGGAGGTGAGGACCACCCGTACGCCCAGGTCCTCCAAGCGGTTCGAGGCACGTGCACGCCCCCACCGCCAGGCCCCTCTCCACCGCCTCCTGGGCGGCGGCCTCGAGCAGGAAGAACACCGCTTTGCCATACATTTTGGAGGCCGCCACCACGGCCGAGGCCCCCACCACCCTCGCCAACGCCCGCCGCGTAGGTTTCCATGTGGGGCGGCGCGACCAGGAGGCAGCGACGCCGTGCCTCCTGGTCAAGGTGGAAAGGGCCCGGCCACCAGGGATGGAGCTGGAGGCGGCTGTAGGGGCAGATGACCCGGCATGTGGGGCGGCAGCGGCCACCTGGGCGTGCGCTCTGGGGGCGTAGATGGATCACCCCAGAGCTGGTGGTGGGAACAGCAGGGAAGGAGGGACTGTGGTAGATGATAGGGCCACAGGGGCCAGGCGGCCTCGGCCACGGTGGATTTGGCCTTGGGGCCGGGCCTTTGCCCTTTTTCTTCCCCCGCCCTTTTTCCGGCCGAGGTGGTGGTTGCTCCCAAATCTGGGAGCGTCGGCCGTGGCAGCGGCGGAGCTCGGACCTGGGGTCGGGAGGTCAGCCGCAGCAGTCGTTGGGCTCGGTGGTAGCAGGGGACCGTGGGACTGACAGGGGCAGGGCTTCCTCCATCATGAAGGGGAAGGGGCTTTCAATTGGCAAAGGGGGAGGAGGTTGGAGGCGGGAGTTGACCGCTCCTCCCCACGAACAACAGGCAGGAGGAGGGCGTCAATAAGGGAAGGAAGGGGAGAAAGGAAGGGTACAGGTTCAGGAAGGGCAACTGAGGAAGGGGCGGGGTTTAGCAGCCTCTCCTCCTGCTGAGCCTGTGGCAGAGGAGGAGGCGCTATAGTGGGGAGGAACGTGGGGAAAAAAAAAAAGGGCGCGATTGGGTGGAGGGGAGGAAGGCAACCACTCCCTCCCGCTGACTATTGCAGGAGGAGGGCACCAGAAATGGCGGGACAAACAGAGGAGACCGAGGGCCAGCGACCACTCCTCCCTGTAAGGCTGCGGACAGAGGAGGAGGCGCTGGCAGGGCAGGCAGGGGACAAGGCAATAGGTACAGGGCGGGGCCGGCTCCTCCGGCTGCACTGGGGTATATAGAAACTATGGGACCATTGGGGAGGTGCACGGAACAGGGGGCTAACTAAAGGGGATGGGGCACGGCGCTCGGGGCAGGGAGGGCAAGGCAATTTGGGTAGTGCTCAGAGGCTTGCGGACAGCTGGGGAAGGTCAAAATGGAACACAACAGCAGCTGAGAGGGCGGGGCTCACACACAGTTGGGCCGGCTGGGGTAGGGCGTGGCTGATAACAAACTTTGGGAATGGGTGTGGTGGGTAAGTAACTTGGGAGGAAGGAAAAACAACCTAGGCTAGCAGGGAGGGGCAGGCAGTGGGAAGGAAACAAGCTGCTGGGGTAGGGTAGGTGACCAAAAGTGAGGTGGCCCCCAGCCAAATGTAGCTGAGGAGGGCCAAGTCCAAGGGGGTGGGAGGAGCACGCCCACGGCGTTGTGAGGCTCGACCTCACCCACCGCTGCAGCAGGGTCCCAGGTGGAGGCGGGGCAGCAAACCCCGCCAGGGGGAGAAGAGAGAGTCCAGGTGGTGAGGGGCGGTGGAGGGGGCGTTGGGGGTGGTGGCAGCGGGGGGGGCGGGCAGCTGGACTAGGGGGAGGGCTCTGAGCCTCTCCCCCGGCCCCCCTTTCAACAGCTCAGTTCACCACCACCCCTAGAGCAGATGAAAGAAGCTCAGTCCTTTAAACAAACCCCCTCCACAGTCGTCGATGGCGATCTCCTCTTCTCCCCCTCAGCGGGGTGCAGCAGCAGCAGTGGGCAGGCAGCAAGCAGCAGGGAGCAGGGGAAGGCTTCCAGGTGGTAGGTGCTGGTGGGGTGGTCCTCCTTCTCTGGAGGCGGAGGAGGGGAGGGGGGGCAGCCGGCAGGCCCCCCCTCCCCTCTCGGGCAACAGGAACAGCTGGTGGCGGTGGTAGGCAGCAGCAGCAGCGTCGCGTCGTGGGGAGCAGCCCAGCAGCGTTGGGGTTTCAGCAGGAGGTGGTGGTGGTGTGGTGGCTCAGTGAGGTGGGGAGGGCTCCGGCTGGTGCAGGCAGTGGGATCGGGATCAGGAACAGGAGCGGGGAGAAGGAGAGAGCAGCCCCTGCACCCTGCTGCCTCTCCTCCTTCTCAGGAGTGGAGTGGAGTCTATTTGGACAACACGGGGGAGTGGGCGGGCGAAGCCCGCCCACTCTCTAAAAGCCCCTCCCCCAGCCTTGCGGGAGGGACGACTGGACCCGTGTCCAATTAATTACTGGGGACAAATAATGACAAAGGGACAAGGAGTGCAGGCTAGAGGTTAATAACTAGGGAACCAGATGGGGACACCGAGCAGAGAACCGGACAGCGCCCACTGCTCCTCGAAACTATCAAGGGAGCCAGTGGGCCGCCCAGAGGAACTCTGCCCGGATGCGTGACACAAGGGAGGAACGGAAATAGGCCCCACAGTCGCAGAAACCCCTCGTCAGCATCCTCCTCCTGCTGTTATAAATGGCGACTTTAGCCAAGGCCAGGAGGAGGTTGGCGAGAGGTCAGCGACTTTGTGGGGCAGCGGATTGGGTGTGCATAGATAAAAGGTGAGGGAAAAGTGCAGCCAGAACCTCAACAAGAGGTTCTGGAGGAGCGAATAGGGGCTGCAACCTGGCGCACTCCAGGTATCGTGCGCCAGGTTTTCCCTCACGCCGCAGAAGGGCAGGCTTCGGGATGGGGTGAACGCGCCAGGTACACGCCCGTGCTCACGGCTCCGTGAAGGAGCCGCCAACTAATGTCCCCGATGGGCCGTGGAATTAGATGGGAATACACGCTGGCCCACGGGGTTCCCCACCCTCTATGGGTCTTAGATAGTCCCGCCACTTAGTGTCGGGCGGGACATGAGGTGGGGAAATGCAGAGTGTGGAGCACGGCGTGTACAGATGTTCCCTAGGCGCGGTTGAAAGCAGACCGGCTGCAATTTTTGCAGCCGGCTGAAAATCAGGATGGGGGCTCGGGGGCCAGCGGAACAGGAGCCCGATAATAAGGGGCGGAGGTTTGCAGGAAGGGAGGCGGGCGTACCCTCTCGCAGGGCTCTCTGCAGGAAGTCGAGGCGGGCAGCGGCAAAACCGCCTTCACCTCCCGGAGTAGGCGCAGAGGGGTTCGAGGGTGGAAAGCCCCATGCGGCCAGCGGCGCGCGAGATCCACCCAGTCCCCCGGCGTAGTCAGGAGGTCTCCGACCTTGGTGGTTTCTGCCAGGATCAGCCTCGGCGCACGAAGAGACTCCGCCACCTGCACGCACAAGGCTGGATTGTGGAGCAGGGGCTCCGCGAGAGAGTCTGCTCCTCGGCCACAGCGGACCTGGTCGCTGAGAACAGCTTCCAGGTCTGGAGGAGGTCCTGGTAGAATTCCGGCAGCTCTGAGAGGTCTCGCGGAAGACCCTCGGATGGATAAAGAGCTGCGGTCGTATCGGAGCCCTCGGAGGCGGCGGAGAAGCGCACCCCAAAGTGCTCCATGCCGGACTACCTGCACTAAGAGGAGTCTCTGCAGGGCCTGGAGGCGGAAGGTCGGACCTGGCTGCGCCGCGCAGACCAGGCCCTGGCCCCCTCCTCCAGGGGAGAGACAAGGCCCCTGCAGAGACCCAGTGCAGTCCTGGCCAAAGAACTCCAAAGCTGTCCTCTGGAGCTTGGCCAGGACCTCCGGGGCCGGGCGCAGGGTGTTGAGTCGGTGCCAGAGCATGGACAGGACCAGCTGATTTAGCACCAGTGCCCTCCCGCGAAGGAGAGGCACGGGCAGTCCTGCCCACCTCCGCAACCGCTCACCCACCCTGGCGTCCAAACCTTGCCAGTTTTCCGGCGGAGAAGGATGCGTGGCGGATAAATAGGCGCCCAGATAGAGCAGCGGACCCGCGCTCCACCTGATGGCCTGAAGCGCGGGTGGGAGAGCCGGCCCGCCACCCGTCCCCGACCACCAGGCCAGAGCTCTTGGACCCAGTTGACCCGGGCGGAGAGGCTGCGAGTAGGCGGCAGCAGGCCTCCACCGCGCCAGGTCGCCGGGTCCTGGACCACGAGGAGCACGTCATCGGCGTGCGCCGGACAGGACCAACCGCAGCTCCGGCTCCGCAGCACCAACCCCGTCAACCTCCTACGGAGAGGCGGAGGAAGGAACTCGATCGCCAGAAGCGTACAGCTGGCCCGACAGCGGACACCCCTGGCGTACCCCCGCCCGAAGCTGACCGGCTCGGTCAGGGTCAGTTGAGCCTGACCAGACACTCCGCGAGGCGTACAGCACCGGAGAAAACCCACAAAGCGGGGCCCGAAGCGAAGGCCTGCAGGGTGCCCAGGAGATACCCGTGGTCCATCCTGTCGAGCGCCTTCTCCTGGTCCAGGGACAGGAGAGGCGAGCGACAAGCCGTCCTACACCCCAGCTCTAAGAGATCCCGGACCAAATACAAGTTGTCAAAAATACTACGGCCGGGGCGGTGTAGGTCTGGTCGGGATGGATCACGTCCGCCAGCACGGACCGCAGTCGCAGCGAGATGGCTTTTGCTCGACTTTGTAGTCCGTGCTGAGGAGGCGAGGCAGGGCGCCAGTTCCGTGGGTCGCGAGAGTCCCCCTCTTCGGCAATAAAGGCGAGCACCGCTCGCCTGCCTGACAGAGGAGGACCCGCTCTCAAGACTCGGCCCAGGCGGTAGCGAGGTCTGGGCGAGGGCGTCCCAGAACAGCGGTAGAACTCCACGGTCAGCCCGTCCATGCCGGGGTTTTATTGTTGGGCATGAGGCGGAGGGCTTCGAGAACTCGGCCAGAGTGAGAGGCAGCTCTGGCGGTCTCGATCGCCAGCGACCGTCGGAGAGCTCGGTCAGAGGACCTTGCAGGCGTCGGCCGGTCGGATCCGGGAGAACAAACTGGCGTAGAAGGCCCTGGCCCTTCCACGCATCTCCGCGGATCCGTGAGGTGCCGTCCTCTGCTAAAAGGCAGGTGGCGTGCTTTTTAGCCCCCTCCTTTTCTCCAGGGCGTAGAAGAAGCGGGAGCATGATCCATCTCGAAGGAGCTGGATGCGGGGATCGAACAAAGCGCCCGGGCCTGTGATCTTCCAGGGCCCGGGCTCCTCCCGCCTCTCCCGGTGCGCCTCGCGGAGGATGGATCCTCGAGGCGGACACCAGGCGCCTCTCAAGCTTCAAGACCTCCCGTTCCAACTGCTCTATCGCGCATCCCTCCGCGGCTGGCGCCGGGAAGTAGTCACGGCAGAAGAGCGAGCGCGCACTTTCCCCGTCCCACCATCGCGCGCCGAGAAGGCGGGCGCTGCTCCTGCCAGGCCGCCAGAACTCGGAAGGGCGCCACGAAGCCCCGTCCTCCAGCAAGCTATTATTAAAATGCCAATAGGCGGCCCCAGCCTCTCCGAACTCAGAGAGGCTTTCCGCAGTCACCAAATGGTGGTCCGTGAGCGGGGCGGCG
The DNA here is from genome assembly GCA_019425775.1 of Rafetus swinhoei. Classification (NCBI taxonomy): domain Eukaryota; kingdom Metazoa; phylum Chordata; order Testudines; family Trionychidae; genus Rafetus; species Rafetus swinhoei. The sequence continues at coordinate 14,069 of JAFJHL010000254.1, forward strand.
GATGCTGGAGAGTGGGCCCGTGCCAGGTGGAAGCGAGAAAGGTAAATGCGATCCAACCGGGGGTGGCTCGACGATTGTGCCCCACCGGGACGTAAGTAAAGGTGGTACTGTCGTCCGGGTGGTGGTCTCGCCAGGCGTCCACCAGGAGTGATGGTCACGATCTCCCTGAGGGCGTCCGCTGCGGCCTGGCAGTTCGCGAGTCCTACGGTCGGTCATCGAGGTGGTGTTGAAATCCCGCCCAGGACCAGGCACTCGCGAGGATCAAAGTGCCGAGGAAGGTGGCGCCTGCGGTAAAGGTGACCTGGTCGGGCCAGCGTTGGGCGTGAAGCGTTGACCAAGTTCAACGTCAGCCCCTCCAGCGAGCCGGACGTGCAACAAGCGGCCGGGACAACCTCGGCGGTCCCCAGCACCTCGGGCCGTAGGGCAGGGAGAACAGGGTGGCCACCCGGCCGGCGAGCGCCGAGGTGGCTAAAATGCACCCGCCCCCCACTCCAGCCGCCAGCCAGCCTCGGCGGCTGGAGTCGTGTGGGTCTCCTGCAGGAAAACCACCGAGTACCCCCTCCCGAAGGAAGGAGAGCACCCGGCTCCTGCGGGACCGCCCTACAGCCCGGGCGTTCAGTGTCGCGTTGTGTACTGCATTGAGAGGGCTGGGGTGGATCCTCGCGGGCAGGTGAATCAGCGGCCCCCGCGCGGGCCCGCAGCAGACCGCTCTCCGACCCAAAGGTCAGGAGGCGTCTCGAAACCTGCGGGTCGGCGGTAGGCATCGTCCTGCCTATTTGTCCCTCTCCTCCTGCAACAGAGCTCTAGTAGCCTGGAGGATGAGTGGAAGTCCCCAGCGCTGGAGGCGAGCTGCACCTTTCCTTTTGCCCGCGGTTATCCGCGAGGTGGCGCAGCCCGCTCCTCAGCGCCAGAAGAGCCAGGGTTCTCCTCGTCCGGGCCCCGGGTGGAGCTCACGCGAACCACGGAGGCGGGCAAGCAGGGATCCGATCCCGGCCAGCGCCCGACACCGATGGCGCGCTGCCCGTCCCGACCCGGCGAGGAGGCGGCGGAGGAACAAGGCAGCCCCTAACGGGTTGGGGACCGGGGACACAAAAACCACCCCCGAGGGCCGCTCGCAGCTAAGCGGGGCGAGGCGGCCCCGTGGGGTGGCACTAGCAGACATTTGGGGGCAGTGGGGTAGGTCAGGTGACCCGACAGGGACTGGTATGGGAGGAGGACGGGGGCGGCAGCGGGGGTTCTCCACAGTCAGGGCGGGAGAAGGGTGGGCTCTAGGCCGGGCAGTGGTTCGGGGTTAGGGAGTGAGGGAAGGCAGGGGTAGGAAGGGATCGGGAGCAGGGGAGGACTTGGGGCTGGAGATGGGGGGAGGATCGGGACGCGGGAGGGGATCAGAATCCCGGGTGAGGTCTGGAGGGGCGTCCCCCATGGCCATCTTACCAGGCTGCGGCGCCTCCCGAATGGGGACCTGGGAATCGGGAGCAGGAAGGGGGGGGCCCGCGCCGACGCCGGGCTCAGGTTGAAAGACAGGTGTTGGTGCCTCGGCGTCGGCCAGAGTGGTGTCTTGTGTGGGGCCCCCCCAGCGGGAAAGGGGTGACTGCCCGCCTCGGTTGCTGGAGAGGGGCACCCCCAGCCCGGGACCCGGCCGCTCGGCGCCAGCCGTCGCCTCTAAGGGCTCGGCGGCATCAGCTCCGGCGCTCGAGTCGGCCGGGCAGTGGGCAATATCAGGGCGCCCGAGTGTGAGGGCGGGGTCGGCCACCTGGGACAGGGTTGAGGAGGAGGCGGCGCCACAGCGTCGCCGCCCAGACCGAGCCCGCTGGCGGAAGGTCGTCCTCCCCTGGGTGAGTGGGGTCAGACCCAGGGCCTCAATCTCCTCAAAGATGGAGCTCAACTCCATCCCCTCGGAGCCTTCCCCTCCGGCCGCCAAGGCAACAATTACCTCAGCGGGGACGGAGGAGGGCTCAGTTGGGCGGGGCCGGGGGCTCCACGGAGGCCTCCTCGCGGATAGGCTCCGCAGGGGCGTCGTCGTCCCCCTCGCTGCAACTTTCTCGGCCGGCGCCTCCTGCTGATGCTCGCCGGGCGTCTTGACAGCGCTGGCCCCCTCGGGATCTTTCGGGGCCTTCCCACCCTCCCCATCGGAGGAGAGAAGCCCAGCGACCGGCGGGCTGCGCTTCCCGGACGGCGTCCAGCCCTCCGAGGTGGAGGCGGAGGGCTGGTCAGCAAGGGCAAGGCCGGGGGGCGCTTTTGGTTTCCGGGGGGGGCGTTGCGATAAGGGTTGGAAAGGGGGGGATACCTCCACCCGGGGGGGGCCCTCTCCCTCGCCCGGCAACAGCCGCGCCACCCTCTCCTCCTCGGGCCCCGCAGAGACAGATCGAGTGGAGGCGGGGCCCGCCTGCCCGCTCGGGCACGCCGGAGGGGGCGCCTCCGGCTCCCGAGCAGGGCCGTCGGTTGGGGGGGCGGCCGCGGAGTCCGGACTACCAGGGGGGCCGGCGGTGGTGGGGCCGGCGCCCTTCCGGGCTCGGGGCGGGCGCCTCCTCCGACCGGGCCAAGGGGCAGTCCCTCCGGGACGTGCCCCATCGCCCGGCAGAGAAGCACGGGTCTCCCGAAGAGTAGTGGACTCGGTAATGGGCCCCTGGTAGGGCACCAGAAGGACCCCTCGGCGCCTCCCGCCACGCCCGCCGGCAGCAGCTGCAGTTGTACCTGCCGGCGGAAGGACAGGAGCGTGGCGGAGGCGGGGTCACTTACAGCCCAGCGGGAGAGGGCTGATGGTCGATATGGGTTTTCCCAGAGCGGAGAGGAAGGCAACAGGGCAGCATTGGGGAGGAAGGCGGGACGGAGGTGAGGACCACCCGTGCGCCCAGGTCCTCCCAACGGTTCGAGAGCACGTGCACGCCCCACCGCCAGGCCCCTCTCCACCGCCTCCTGGCGGCGGCCTCGAGCAGGAAGAACACCGCTTTGCCATACATTTTGGAGGCCGCCACCACGGCCGAGCCCCACCACCCTCGCCAGCGCCCGCGCGTGGGTTTCCATGTGGGGCGGCGGCGACCAGGAGGCAGCGACGCCGTGCCTCCTGGTCAAGGTGGAAAGGGCCCCGGCCACCAGGGATGGAGCTGGAGGCGGCTGTAGGGGCAGATGACCCGGCATGTGGGGCGGCAGCGGCCACCTGGGCGTGCGCTCTGGGGGCAGATGGATCACCCCAGAGCTGGTGGTGGGAACAGCAGGGAAGGAGGGACTGTGGTAGATGATAGGGCCACAGGGGCCAGGCGGCCTTGGCCACGGTGGATTTGGCCTTCGGGGCCGGGCCTTTGCCCTTTTTCTTCCCCCCGCCCTTTTTTCCGGCCGAGGTGGTGGTTGCTCCCAAATCTGGGAGCGTCGGCCGTGGCGGCGGAGCTCGGACCTGGGGTCGGGAGGTCAGCCGCAGCATTCGTTGGGCTCGGTGGTAAGGGGACCGTGGGACTGACAGGGGCAGGGCTTCCTCCATCATGAAGGAAGGGGCTTTCAATTGGCAAAGGGGGAGGAGGTTGGAGGGGCGGGAGTTGACCGCTCCTCCCCACCGAACAACAGGCAGGGAGGAGGGCGTCAATAAGGGAAGGAAGGGGAGAGGAAGGGTACAGGTTCAGGAAGGGCAACTGAGGAAGGGGCGGGGTTTAGCAGCCTCTCCTCCCTGCTGAGCCTGTGGCAGAGGAGGAGAGCGCTATTGTGGGGAGGAACGTGGGGAAAAAAAAAAGGGGGCGCGATTGGGTGGAGGGGAGGAAGGCAACCACTCCCTCCCGCTGACTATTGCAGGGAGGAGGGCACCAGAAATGGCGGGACAAACAGAGGAGACCGAGAGGAGCCAGCGACCACTCCTCCCTGTAAGGCTGCGGACAGAGGAGGAGGCTGGCAGGGCAGGCAGGGGACAAGGCAATAGGTACAGGCGGGGCCGGCTCCTCCGGCTGCACTGGGGTATATAGAAACTATGGGACCATTGGGGAGGTGCACGGAACAGGGGCTAACTAAAAGGGGATGGGGCACGGCGCTCGGGGCAGGGAGGGCAAGGCAATTTGGGTAGTGCTCAGAGGCTTGCGGACAGCTGGGGAAGGTCAAAATGGAACACAACAGCAGCTGAGAGGCGGGGCTCACACACAGTTGGGCCGGCTGGGGTAGGGCGTGGCTGATAACAAACTTTGGGAATGGGTGTGGTGGGTAAGTAACTTGGGGAGGAAGGGAAAAACAACCTAGGCTAGCAGGGAGGGGCAGGCAGTGGGAAGGAAACAAGCTGCTGGGGTAGGGTAGGTGACCAAAGTGAGGTGGCCCCCAGCCAAATGTAGCTGAGGAGGGCCAAGTCAGGGGGTGGGAGGAGCACGCCCACAGCGTTGTGAGGCTCGACCTCACCCACCGCTGCAGCAGGGTCCCAGGTGGAGGCGGGGCAGCAAACCCGCCAGAGAGAAGAGAGAGTCCAGGTGGTGAGGCGGTGGAGGCGTTGGGGGTGGTGGCAGCGGGGGCGGGTAGCTGGACTAGGGGGAGGGCTCTGAGCCTCTCCCCCGGCCCCCCTTTCAACAGCTCAGTTCACCACCACCCCTAGAGCAGATGAAAGAAGCTCAGTCCTTTAAACAAACCCCCTCCACAGTCGTCGATGGCGATCTCCTCTTCTCCCCCTCAGCGGGGTGCAGCAGCAGCAGTGGGCAGGCAGCAAGCAGCAGGGAGCAGGGGGAGGCTTCCAGGTGGTAGGTGCTGGTGGGGTGGTCCTCCTTCTCTGGAGCGGAGGAGGGGAGGGGGGGCAGCCGGCAGGCCCCCCCTCTCGGGCAACAGGAACAGCTGGTGGCGGTGGTAGGTAGCAGCAGCAGCGTCAGCGTCGTCCGGGGGGAGCAGCCCAGCAGCGTTGGGGTTTCAGCAGGAGGTGGTGGTGGTGGTGGTGGCTCAGTGAGGTGGGGAGGGCTCCGGCTGGTGCAGGCAGTGGGATCGGGATCAGGAACAGGAACGGGGGGAGAAGGAAGAGAGCAGCCCCTGCACCCTGCTGCCTCTCCTCCTTCTCAGGAGTGGAGTGGAGTCTATTTGGACAACACGGGGGAGTGGGCGGGCGAAGCCCTGCTCTAAAGCCCCTCCCCAGCCTTGCGGGAGGGACGACTGGACCCGTGTCCAATTAATTACTGAGGACAAATAATGACAAAGGGACAAGGAGTGCAGGCTGAGGTTAATAACTAGGGAACCAGATGGGGACACCGAGCAGAGAACCCGGACAGCGCCCACTGCTCCTCAAAACTATCAAGGAGCCAGTGGGCGCCGCCCAGAGGAACTCTGCCGGATCGTGACACAAGGGAGGAGCGGAAATAGGCCCCACAGTGCAGAAACCCCTCGTCTAGCATCCTCCTCCTGCTGTTATAAATGGCGACTTTAGCCAAGGCCAGGAGGAGGTTGGCGAGAGGTCCCAGCGACTTTGTGAACAGCGGATAGTGTGCATAGATAAAAGGTGAGGAAAAGTGCAGCCAGAACCTCAACAAGAGGTTCTGGAGGAGCGGAATAGGGGCTGCAACCTGGCGCACTCCAGGTATGCGTCGCCAGGTTTTCCCTCACGCCGCAGAAGGGCAGGCTTCGGGATGGGGGTGAACGCGCCAGGTACACGCCCGTGCTCACGGCTCCGTGAAGGAGCCGCCAACTAATGTCCCCGATGGGCCGTGGAATTAGATGGGAATACACGCTGGCCCACGGGGTTCCCCACCCTCTATGGGTCTTAGATAGTCCCGCCACTTAGTGTCGGGGCGGGACATGAGTGGGGAAATGCAGAGTGTGGAGCACGGCGTGTACAGATGTTCCCTAGGCGCGGTTGAAAGCAGACCGGCTGCAATTTTTGCAGCCGGCTGAAATCAGGATGGGGGCTCGGGGGCCCCGCGGAACAGGGCCCGATAATAAGGGGCGGAGGTTTGCAGGAAGGGAGGCGGGCGTACCCTCTCGCAGGGCTCTCTGCAGGAAGTCGAGGCGGGCAGCGGCAAAACCGCCTTCACCTCCCGGAGTAGGCGCAGAGGGTTCGAGGGTGGAAAGCCCCATGCGGCCAGCGGCGCACGGGGATCCACCCAGTCCCCGGCGTAGTCAGGAGGTCTCCGACCTTGGTGGTTTCTGCCAGGATCAGCCTCCGGCGCACGAAGAGACTCCGCCACCTGCACGCACAAGGCTGGATTGTGGAGCAGGGGCTCCGCGAGAGGTCTGCTCCTCGGCGGCCACAGCGGACCTGGTCGCTGAGAACAGCTTCCAGGTCTGGAGGAGGTCCTGGTAGAATTCCGGCAGCTCTGAGAGGTCTCGCGGAAGACCCCTCGGATGGATAAAAGAGCTGCCGGTCGTGTCGGAGCCCTCGGAGGCGGCGGAGGAAGCGCACCCCAAAGTGCTCCATGCCGGACTACCTGCACTAAAGAGGAGTCTCTGCAGGGCCTGGAGGCGGAAGGTCCGGACCTGGCTGCGCCGCAGACCAGGCCCTGGCCCCCTCCTCCAGGGGAGACAAGGCCCCTGCAGAGACCCAGTGCAGTCCTGGCCAAAAGAACTCCAAAGCTGTCCTCTGGAGCTTGGCCAGGACCTCGGGGCCGGGCGCAGGAGTGTTGAGTCGGTGCCAGAGCATGGACAGGACCAGCTGATTTAGCACCAGTGCCCTCCCGCGAAGGAGAGGCACGGAGCAATCCTGCCCACCTCCGCAACCGCTCACCCACCCTGGCGTCCAAACCTTGCCAGTTTTCGGCGGAGAAGGATGCGTGGCGGATAAATAGGCGCCCAGATAGAGCAGCGGACCGCGCTCCACCTGATGGCCTGAAGCGCGGGTGGGAGGGAGCCGCCCGCCACCCGCCCCCGACCACCAGGCCAGAGCTCTTGACCCAGTTGACCCGGGCGGAGGAGGCTGCCGAGTAGACGGCTTGGCAGGCCTCCACCCGCGCCAGGTCGCCCGGGTCCTGACCACGAGGAGCACGCCATCGGCGACGCCGACAGCACCAGCCGCAGCCCGCCCCGCAGCACCAACCCCGCCAACCTCCCACGGAGGAGACGGAGGAAGGGCTCGATCGCCAGAGCGCATAGCTGGCCCGACAGCGACACCCCTGACGCACTTCCCCGCCCGGCTGACCGGCCCGGTCAGGGTCCAGTTGAGCCTGACCAGACACTCCGCGAGAGCGCAGCACCCGGAGAAAACCCACAAAACGGGCCCGGCCGAAGGCCTGCAGGGTGCCCAGGAGATACCTGCGGTCCATCCTGTCGAACGCCTCTCCTGGTCCAGGGACAGGAGGGCGAACGACAAGCCGCCCCTACACCCCAGCTCTAAGAGATCCCGACCAAATACAAGTTGTCAAAAATACTACGGCCCGGACGGTGTAGGTCTGGTCGATGGATCACGTTCGCCAGCACGGACCGCAGTCGCAGCGAGATGGCTTTTGCTACGACTTTGTAGTCCGTGCTGAGGAGCGAGACGGGACGCCAGTTCGCAGAGGTCGCGAGGTCCCCTCTTCGGCAATAAGGCGAGCACCGCCGCCTGCACGACAGAGGAGGACCCCGCCTCCAAGGACTCGCCCAGACGGTAACGCAGGTTCTGGGCCGAGGACGCCCCAGAACACGCTGTAGAACCCACGGTCAGCCCGCCCATGCCCGGGTTTTATTGTTGGGCATGAGACGGAGGGCTTCCAGAACTCGCCAGAGTGAGAGGCAGCTCTAGCCGGTCTCGTCGCTCGCGCTGACCGCCGGGAGCTCGGTCCAGAGGACCTTGCAGGCGCCGGCTTCGGTCGGATCCGGGAGAACAAACTGGCGAGAAGGCCCTGGCCCTTCCACGCATCTCCGCCGGATCCGTGAGGGGGTGCCGCCCTCTGCTAAAAGGCAGGTGACGTGCTTTTTAGCCCTCCTTTCTCCAGGGCGAAGAAGCGGAGCCGCGATCCATCTCCGGCGAGCAGCTGGATGCGGATCGAACAAAGGCGCCCGGCCCTGTGATCTTCCAGGGCCCGGAGCTCCTCCCGCCTCCCGGTACGCCGCGGGAGGGATGGATCCTCGGGGCGGACACCAGGCGCCTCAAGCTTCAAGACCTCCTGCTCCAACTGCTCTATCGCCGCATCCTCCGCCGGCTGGCGCCCGGGAGTAGTCACGGCAGAAGAGCCGGGCGCGCACCTTCCCACGCCCCACCATCGCCGCGCCGAGGGAAAGGCGGGCCGCTGCTCCTGCCAGGCCCGCCAGAACTCCCGAAGGACGCACGAAGCCCACGCCCTCCAGCAGGCTATTATTGTGTCAGCCAATAGGCCGCCCCAGCCTCTCCGAACTCAGAGAGGCTTTCACGCCACCAAATGGTGGTCCGTGAACGGGCCGCCGGATGCTGGAGGAGGCCCGTGCCAGGTGGAAACGAAAGGTAAATGCGATCCAACCGGGAGTGGCTTTCGACCGATTGTGCCCCACCCGGACGTAAGTAAAGGTGGTACTGTCGTCCGGTGGTGGTCTCGCCAGACGCCCACCAGGGAGTGATGGTCCACGATCTCCTGAGGACGCCCGCTGCGGCCTGGCAGTTCGCGAGTCCTACACGGTCCCGGCCATCGAGGGTGGTGCTGAAATCCCCGGACCAGGCACTCGCGAGGATCCAGAGTGCCGAGGAAGGTGGCCGCCGCCGGAAAAAGCAGATTTGGGCCCGCTGCTCGGGCGACGCGACCAAGTTCAACGCCAGCCCTCCACGCCGGCCCGGACGCAGCAGGCGGCCCGGACGACCTCGGCGGTCCCCAGCACCTCGGGCCGAGGGCAGGGGAGAACAGGTGGCCACCCCGCCGAGCGAGCCGAGGTGGCTGAAATATACCCCGCCCCCCCACTCCAGCCGCCAGCCAGCCTCGACGGCTGGAGTCGTGGGGTCTCCTGCAGGAAGGCCACCGAGCATCCCTCCCGGAGGAAGGAGAGCACCCGGCTCCTGCGGAGACCCGCCCTACAGCCCCGGCATTCAATGTTGCTAGGATGGTGTACTTCATGGTGAGGGCTGGGGTGGATCCTCGCGGCAGGTGAATCGGGCGCTCTCGCAGGCCCTCGCAGAGCAGACCGCCTCCCGACCCAAAAAGTTAGGAGAGCGTCTCGAATCTGGGCGGGTCCGGCGGTAGGCCGCGCTGCCTGCCTATTGGTCCCTCTCCTTCCCGCAACAGGCCCCTGGTGGCCTGAAGAATGGAATGAAAGTCCCCAGCGCTGGAGGGCGAGCTGCACTCTTCCTTTGCCCCGCCGGTTATCCGCGAGGAATTGGCGCAGCTCGCCTCAGCGCCGAGGGGGAACCAGGAGTCTCTCCGTCCGGCCCCGGTGGAGCTCACGGGCCACGGAGACGGGCAAACAGGATCCGATCTCAACGCGCGCCGACACCGACGGCGCTGCTGCTGCCCGCCCCCGACCCCGGCAAGGGGGCGGCGGAGGGAATAAGGCAGCTCAACGGGTTGGGGACCGGGATTCAAATACCACCCTCGAGGGCCGCCCGCAGCTAGCGGAACGAGACGGCACTCGTGGGGTGGCACTGGAGGACATTTGGGGGCAATGGGAACGGATCAGGAAAGGAACGGGGCGGCAGCGAAGGGTGTTTTTGGTGGTAGGGGCGGGAGGAGGGGGTGGGCTGTGGACCGGACAAGGGTTCGGGTTGGGGAGTGAGGGAGAGGCAGGGGTGGGAAAGGAATCGAACGGAGAGAGGACTCGGGCTGGAAATGGGTTCATAAAGGGCGGAAACGAGGGTGGGGAGGATCGACGCTGGAGGGGATCAGAGTTCCTGGCGGGGTCTGGGAGGGGGTCCCCGTGACTATCCCACCGGCTGCGCGCCCCGAACGGGACCTGGGATTCAGGGGCAGGAAGGGGGCCCACGCCGACGCCGGCTCAGGTGGAGAGGCAGGAGTTGATACCTCGGCGCCGGCTAGGTGGTGTCTTCTGCTGGGCTCTGCGGGAAGGGGGAGATGACCGCCCCGCCTCGGTTACGAGAGGGGCGCCCCGATCCGGGACCTGCCGCTGGCGCTGCCGCCGCCCTGAGGGCTCGGGCGGCATCGGCCCGGCGCCGAGTCGGCCGGGCCAGTGGGTAATATCAGGGGCGCCCGAGTGTGAGGACGGGGTCGGCCACCTGGGACACAGGGTTGAGGTTGGGGAGGGGGCGGCGCCGCAGAGTCGCCGCCCAGACCGAGGCCCGCTGGCGGAGGGTCGCCCTCCTGAGTGAGCGGGTCAGACCCAGGGCCTCGATCTCCTCGAAGATGGAGCTGAGTTCCATCCTCGGCCCCAGAGCCTTCCTCCGGCCGCCAAGGCAACAATTACCTCAGCGGCACGGAGGGGGCTCGGTTGGAGCCGGGCCGGGGCTCCACCCGAGGCCTCTCTGGAAGGGGCTCCACAGGGAGGGGGACGCCGCCCCTCGCTGCCACGGCCTCTCGCCGGTGCCTCCTGCTGAAGCTCGGGGGCGCTCGGCAGCGCTGGCCCCTCGGGATCTTTCGGAGGGGGCCTTCCCACCCTCCCCATCGAAGGGGGAGATGGGGCCCGCGAACGGCGGGCTTTGGCGCTCTCGACGAGCGCCCAGCCCTCCGAGGTGGAGGTGGAGGGCTGGTCAGCAGGGGCCGGGGCGCCGGTTTTCGGGAGGGCGTTGTTGCAGGGGTGGGAAGGGAAGGGAAAGGGATACCCCACCTGGGGAGCCTCTCCTCGCCCGGCAACAACCGCGCCACCCTCTCTCCTCCTCGGGCCCCGCAGAGACAGATCGAGTAGCGGGCCCGCTGCTCGCCGGGCACGGAGGGGCACCCCGGCCCCGAGCAGAGCCGCCGGTTGGAGGAGGGGCAGCCGCGAGGCCGGACTACCAGGGGCCGGGCGGTGGTGGGGCCGGCGCCTCCCCGGGGCCCGGACGCCTCCGACCGGGCCAAGGGACAGTCCTCCGGACGGCCCCATCGCCCGGCAGAGGAAGCACCGACTCCCGAGGAGTAATGGACCCGGTAGAGGGCTCCTGGTAGGGCACCGCGAAGGACTCGAGCGCCTCTCACGCGCGCCGCAGCAGCTGCAGCTGAACCTGCCGCGGAAGGACAAGACGGGCGGAGGGCGGGTCCTTACAGCCCAACGGGAGAGGGCTGATGGTGGAAATGGGCCTCCCCAGAGTGGAGAGGGAAGGCAGCAGGGCGGCATTCGGGAGGAAGGGCGGGACGGAGGTAAGGACCACCCGTACGCCCAGGTCCTCCAGCGGTTCGAGGGGCACGCACGCCCCACCGCCCCTCTCCACCGCCTCCGGGCGGCGGCCTCCGAGGCAAGGAAGAACACCACCTGCCATACATTTGGAGGCCGCCACCACGGCCGAGGCCCCCACCACTCGCCAACGCCCGCACGTAAGTTTCGACGTGGCGAGGCGGCGACCAGGAGGCAACGGACGCCGTGCCTCCTGGTCAGGTGGGAAAGGGGCCCCGGCCACCAGGATGGAGCTGGAGGCGGCAGTAGGGGCGGATGACCCGGCATGTGGGCGGCAGCGGCCACCTGGGCGCACGCCTGGGGGCCAGATGGATCACCCCAGAGCCGGTGGGGGAACAGCAGGAAGGGAGGGGCTGCAGCAGGTGGCGGGCCGCAGGGGCGGGCGGCCTCGGCCACGGAGGGGTCGGCTTTCCGGGCCGGGCCTTTGCCCTTCTTCCTCCCCGGCCCTTTACCGGCCGAGGTAGAAGGCCCACCCGCAGCAGGGGCGCGGCCGTGGCAGCGGCGGAGCTCGGGCTGGGGGTCGGGAGGTCAGCCGCAGCAGTTGTTTGGGCCGGTGGCAGTGGGGGACCGTAGGGGCCAGCTGGGACAGGGGCCTCCTCCATCATAGAAAAAGGTGGAAGGAGGCACAGATGGGAAGGAGGAAGGGTAGGTTAGCCACTCCTCCTCACCCAACAACAGGCAGAGGAGGAGGGCATCAATGCAAGGAAAGGGGCGGAAAAGGGGGCACTGGTTCGAGGAAGGAGCAACCGAGGAAGGGGAGGGTTATAACCACCTCCTGCAAAACTGAGGCAGAGGAGGAGGGCGCTATTGCAGGGGGAAGGGTGCGAGGGCAAGGGATATATGGTTGAGGGGAAGGGGGAAGGGAGAAGCAGCCACTCTCTCCCACTGACTGATTACAGGGAGAGAGGGCGCTGGCAGGGGTAGGGTAAAAAGGGGGAACCAAGGGGCCAGCTACCACCCTCCTGCAAGGCTGGACGAGGAGGAGGGCGCAGGCAGGCAGGCAGGGGCAAGGCAATAGGTGCAGGGCGGGGCCGGCTCCTCCGGCTGCACTGGGGTACTGAGGGGACTATGGGTCAGTGAAAGGTGCAGTGCACTGGAGGGGGCAACTAAAAGGGGGAGGCACAAGCGCCGAGGGGGAACCTGGGTACTCAGGGCAACAGCAGGGGACTATTGGGAGGTTGGGGGGGATAGAAACACTAAGGAAGCTGGGGCAGGAGAGGCAGGCTACAACTGGTAAGGGCACACACAACAGGCTAGCTTGACGAGGGCGTGGCAGGTAAGAAGCTCTGGGGTGGTGGGTAAGGAACCTTATGAAGGAAGGGGAAAACAAACTGGGCTAGTAGGGCAGGGCAGGCTGCTAAGGTAGGGTGGGGCAAGCAGGGTGGGGGGCCCTCAGCCAAACGTAGCTGAGGGAGGGGGCCAAGTCCAAGGGGGTGGGGAGGAGCACACCCACGAGCGCCGTGGGGCCTCGACCGCCCACCGCTGCAGCAAACAGTCCCAGGTGGAGAGCGGGCAGCAAACCCCACCAAGGGAGAAGAGGCAGTTCAGATGTTAAAGGGTGGTGGAGGGGGCGTTGGGGGTGGTGGCAGCAGGGGGGGACAGCTGGACTGAGGGGAGGGCTCTGAGCCTCTCCCAGCCCCCTTTCAATGGCTCAGTTCAACACCACCCTGGAGCAGATGACAAAACTCAGTCTGATGAATAAAACCTCCACAGTTCCAGATGGTAGTGTTCCTCTCTCCTCCTCGGCAGGTGCAGCAGCAGTGGGCGGTGGCAGCCAGCAGGGGAAGGCCTCTGGGTGGTGGTGCTGGTGGGGTCCTCTTCCTCTGGAGTGGAGGAGGGGAGAGGGAGGGCCGGGCAGGCCCCCTCTCCCCTCAGGCAGCAGCAGCAGCCGGTGGTGGTAAGAGGTGGCGGTGTCCGGGGGAGCAGGTCCAGCAGCACGGAGGTCTCAGGTGGTGGCTGGATGAAGCAGGAGAGCTCGGCTGGTGCAGGAGCAGGAGCAGGAGCAGGGAAGAAGAAGGAAGAGCGCAGCACTGCACCCTGCTGCCTCTCCTCCTTCTCGGGAGTGGGGCGGGCCTCATTTGGAAACACGGGGAGTGGCGTGCGAAGCCCGCCCACTTTCTAAAAGCCCTCCCCAGCCTTGCGGGAGGGACGACTGACCCGTGTCCAATTAATTACTGGGGACAAATAATGACAAAAGGGACAAGGAGTGCAGGCTAGAGGTTAATAACTAGGGAACCAGATGGGGACACCGAGCAGAGAACTCGACAGCGCCCACTGCTCCTAAAACTATCAAGGAGCCAGTGGACGCCGCCCAGAGGAACTCTGCCCGGATGCGTGACACAAGGGAGGAACGGAAATAGGCCCCACAGTCGCAGGAAACCCTCGCCCAGCATCCTCCTCCTGCTGTTATAAATGGCGACTTTAGCCAAGGCCAGGAGGAGGTTGACGAGAGGTCCCGCGACTTTGTGGGGCCGCGGATTGGGTGTGCATAGATAAAAAGGTGAGGGGAAGTGCAGCCAGAACCTCAACAAGAGGTTCTGGAGGAGCCGAATAGGTTGCAACCTGGCGACTCCAGGTATGCGTGGCGCCAGGTTTTCCTCACGCCGCAGAAGGGGCAGGCTTCCGGGATGGGGGTGAACCGCGCCAGGTACACGCTGCTCACGGCCCGTGAAGGAGCCGCCAACCAATGTCCCCGATGGTGGAATTAGATGGGAATACACGCTGGCTCATCGGGTTCCCCACCTCTATGGGTCTTAGATAGTCCCGCCACTTAGTGTCGGGCGACATGAGGGTGGGGAAATGCAGAGTGTGGAGCACGAGCGTGTACAGATGTTCCCTAGGCGCGTTCGAAGCAGACCGCTGCAATTTTTGCAGCCGGCTGGGGGTCCAAGGATGGGGCTCGGGGGCCCGGAACAGGGGCCCGATAATAAGGGACGGAGGGTTTGCAGGAAGGGAGGGGCGGGCGCACTCTCTCGCAGGGCTCTCTGCAGGAAGTCGAGAGCGGCCGCTGCAAAACCGCCTACCTCCCGGAGTAGGCGCAGAGGGGTTCGAGGGGTGGAAAGCCCCATGCGGCCAGCGAGCGCACGGGATCCACCCAGTCCCCGGCGTAGTCCAGGAGGTCTCCGACCTTGGTGGTTTCTGCCAGGATCAGCCTCCGGCGCACCAAGGAGACTCCGCCACCTGCACGCACAAGGCTGGATTGTGGAGCAGGGCCCGCGAGGAGGTCTGCTCCTCGGCGGTTACAACGGACCTGGTCGCTGAGAACAGCTTCCAGGTCTGGAGGAGGTCCTGGTAGAATTCCGCAGCTCTGAGAGGTCTCGCGAAGACCCTCGGATGGATAAAAAGAGCTGCCGGTCGTATCGAGCCCTCGGAGGCGGCGGAGGAAGGCGCACCAAAGTGCTCCATGCCGGACTACCTGCACCAAAGAGGAGTCTCTGCAGGGCCTGGAGGCGAAGGTCCGGACCTGGCTGCGCACGCAGACCAGGCCCTGGCCCTCCTCCAGGGGAGAGACAAGGCCCCTGCAGAGACCCAGTGCAGTCCTGGCCAAAAGAACTCCAAAGCTGTCCTCTGAGCTTGGCCAGGACCTCCGGGCCGGGCGCAGGGTGTTGAGTCGGTGCCAGAGCATGGACAGGACCAGCTGATTTAGCACCAGTGCCCTCCCGCGAAGGGAGAGGCACCGGAGCAGTCCTGCCCACCTCCGCAACCGCCACCCACCCTGGCGCCCAAACCTGCCAGTTTTCCGCGGAGAAGGATGCGTGGCGGATAAATAGACGCCCAGATAGAGCAGCGGACCCGCGCCCACCTGATGGCCTGAAGCGCGTGGTGGGAGGGAGCCGGCCCGCCACCCGCCCCGACCACCAGGCCAGAGCTCTTGACCCAGTTGACCCGGGCGGAGGAGGCTGCCGAGTAGACGGCTTGGCAGGCCTCCACCCGCGCCAGGTCGCCCGGGTCCTGGACCACGAGGAGCACGCCATCGGGCGCACGCCGACAGCACCAGCCGCAGCCCGCCCCGCAGCACCAACCCCGCCAACCTCCCACGGAGGAGACGGAGGAAGGGCTCGATCGCCAGAGCGCAGCTGGCCCGACAGCGACACCCTGACGCACTTCCCGCCCGGCTGACCGCTCGGTCAGGGTCCAGTTGAGCCTGACCAGACACTCCGCGAGCGCAGCACCCGGAGAAAACCCACAAAACGGGCCCGGCCGGCAAGGCCTGCAGGGTGCCCAGGAGATACCCGTGGTCCATCCTGTCGAACGCCTTCTCCTGGTCCAGGGACAGGAGGGCGAACGGCTGCCGCCCCTACACCCCAGCTCTAAGAGATCCCGACCAAATACAAGTTGTCAAAAATACACGCCCGGACGGTGTAGGTCTGGTCGATGGATCGTTCGCCAGCACGACCGCAGTCGCAGCGAGATGGCTTTTGCTACGACTTTGTAGTCCGTGCTGAGGAGCGAGACGGACGCCAGTTCCAGAGGTCGCGGAGGTCCCCTCTTCGCAATAAGGCGAGCACCGCCGCCTGCACGACAGAGGAGGACCCCGCCTCCAAGGACTCGCCCAGACGGTAACGCAGGTCTGGGCCGAGGACGCCCCAGAACACGCGGTAGAATCCCACGGTCAGCCCGCCCATGCCCGGGTTTTATTGTTGGGCATGAGACGGAGGGCTTCCAGAACTCGCCAGAGTGAGAGGCAGCTCTAGCCGGTCTCGGCCGCTCGCGCTGACCGCCGGGAGCTCGGTCCAGAGGACCTTGCAGGCGCCGGCTTCGGGTCGGATCCGGGAGAACAAACTGGCGAGAAGGCCCTGGCCCTTCCACGCATCTCCGCCGGATCCGTGAGGGGGTGCCGCCCTCTGCTAAAAGGCAGGTGACGTGCTTTTTAGCCCCTCCTTTCTCCAGGGCGAGAAGAAGCGGAGCCGCGATCCATCTCCCGAAGGAGCTGGATGCGGATCGAACAAAGGCGCCCGGCCCTGTGATCTTCCAGGCCCGGAGCTCCTCCCGCCTCTCCCGGTACGCCATGGAGGGATGGATCTCGGGGCGACACCAGGCGCTCAAGCTTCAAGACCTCCTGCCCAACTGCTCTATCGCCGCATCCTCCGCCGGCTGGCGCCCGGGAGTAGTCACGGCAGAAGAGCCGGGCGCGCACCTTCCCACGCCCCACCATCGCCGAGGGAAAGGCGGGCCGCTGCTCCTGCCAGGCCCGCCAGAACTCCCGAAGGACGCCACGAAGCCCACGCCCTCCAGCAGGCTATTATTAAATGCCAATAGGCCGCCCCAGCCTCCGAACTCAGAGAGGCTTTCACGCCACCAAATGGTGGTCCGTGAACGGGCCGCCGGATGCTGGAGGAGGCCCGTGCCAGGTGGAAACGAAAGGTAAATGCGATCCAACCGGGAGTGGCTCGACCGATTGTGCCCCCACCCGGACGTAAGCAAAGGTGGTACTGTCGTCCGGTGGTGGTCTCGCCAGACGCCCACCAGGGAGTGATGGTCCACGATCTCCTGAGGACGCCCGCTGCGCCTGGCAGTTCGCGAGTCCTACACGGTCCCGGCCATCGAGGGTGGTGTTGAAATCCCCGCCCAGGACCAGGCACTCGCGAGGATCCAGAGTGCCGAGGAAGGTGGCCGCCGCCGGAAAAAGGGAGGTGACTGGTTCAACAAATGGGCCCGCTGCTCAGCGACGCTGACCGTTCAACGGCCAGCCCTCCACG
Source organism: Rafetus swinhoei (assembly GCA_019425775.1). Classification (NCBI taxonomy): domain Eukaryota; kingdom Metazoa; phylum Chordata; order Testudines; family Trionychidae; genus Rafetus; species Rafetus swinhoei. The sequence goes on from JAFJHL010000254.1 coordinate 30,907, forward strand.
CGGCCCGACGCAGCAGGCGCCCGGACGACTCGGCGGTCCCCAGCACCTCGGGCCGTAGGGCAGGGGAGAACAGGTGGCCACCCCGCCGAGCGCCGAGGTGGCTGAAATATACCCCGCCCCACTCCAGCCGCCAGCCAGCCTCGACGGCTGGAGTCGGGTGGGTCTCCTGCAGGAAGGCTACCGAGTACCCTCCTCCCGGAGGAAGGAGAGCACCCGGCTCCCGCGGAGACCCGCCCTACAGCCCCGGCATTCAATGTTGCTAGGATGGTGTACTTCAGTGAGGGCTGGGGTGGATCCTCGCGGCAGGTGAATCGGGCCCTCGCAGGCCTCGCAGCAGACCGCCTCCCGACCCAAAAGTTAGGAGAGCGCCTCAAATCTGCGGGTCCGGCGGTAGGCCGCTGCCCTGCCTATTGGTCCCTCTCCTCCCGCAACAGGCCCCTGGTGGCCTGAAGAATGGAATGAAAGTCCCCAGCGCTGGAGGGCGAGCTGCACCTTCCTTTGCCCCGCGGTTATCCGCGAGGAATTGGCGCAGCTCGCCTCAGCGCCGAGGGGGAACCAGGAGTCTCTCCGTCCGGCCCCGGGTGGAGCTCACGGGCCACGGAGACGGGCAAACAGGATCCGATCTCAACGCGCGCCGACACCGACGGGCGCTGCCCGCCCCCGACCCCGGCAAGGGGGCGGCGGAGGGAACAAGGCAGCCCCTAACGGGTTGGGGACCGGGAAATACCACCTCGAGGGCCGCCCGCAGCTAGCGGAACTAGACGGCCCGTGGGGTGGTACTGGAGGAGACATTTGGGGGCAATGGGAACGGATCAGGAAAGGAACGGGGCAGCGAAGGGTGTTTTTGGTAGGGGCGGGAGGAGGGTGGGCTGTGGACCGGACAAGGGTTCGGGTTGGGGAGTGAGGGAGAGGCAGGGGTGGGAAAGGAATCGAACGGAGAGGACTCGGGCTGGAAATGGGTTCATAAAGGGCGGAAACGAGGGTGGGGAGGATCGGGACGCGGAGGGGATCAGAGTCCTGGCGGGTCTGGGAGGGGGTCCCCGTGACTATCCCACCGGGCCGCGCGCCCGAACGGGGACCTGGGATTCAGGGACAGGAAGGGGGCCCACGCCGACGCCGGCTCAGGTGGAGAGGCAGGAGTTGATACTCGGCGCCGGCCAGGGTGGTGTCTTCTGCTGGGCTCTGCGGGAAGGGGAGATGACCGCCCGCCTCGGTTACGAGAGGGGCGCCCCGATCCGGGACCCGCCGCTGGCGCTGCCGCCGCCCCTGAGGGCTCGGGCGGCATCGGCCCGCGCCGAGTCGGCCGGGCCAGTGGGTAATATCAGGGGCGCCCCGAGTGTGAGGACGGGGTCGGCCACCTGGGACACAGGGTTGAGGTTGGGGGGAGGAGGGGGCGGCGCCGCAGAGTCGCCGCCAGACCGAGGCCCGCTGGCGGAGGGTCGCCCTCCTGAGTGAGCGGGTCAGACCCAGGCCTCGATCTCCTCAAGATGGAGCTGAGTTCCATCCCCTCGGCCCCAGAGCCTTCCTCCGGTCGCCAAGGCAACAATTACCTCAGCGGGCACGGAGGGGGCCTGCTGGAGCCGGGCCGGGGGCTCCACCCGAGGCCTCCTCTGGAGGGGCTCCACAGGAGGGGGACGCCGCCCCTCGCTGCCACGGCCTCTCGTCCGGTGCCTCCTGCTGAAGCTCGCCGGGGCGCTCGGCAGCGCTGGCCCCTCGGGATCTTTCGGAGGGGGCCTTCCCACCCTCCCCATCGAAGGGGAGATGGGGCCCGCGAACGGCGGGCTTTGGCGCTCTCGACGAGCGCCCAGCCCTCCGAGGTGGAGGTGGAGGGCTGGTCAGCAGGGCAAGGCCGGGGCGCCGGTTTTCGGGAGGGCGTTGTTGCAGGGGTGGGAAGGGAAGGGAAAGGGATACCTCACCTGGGGGAGCCTCTCCTCGCCCGGCAACAACCGCGCCACCCTCTCCTCCTCGGGCCCCGCAGAGACAGATCGAGTAGAAGCGGGGCCCGCCTGCTCGCTCGGGCACGCCGGAGGGGGCACCCCCGGCCCCGAGCAGAGCCGCCGGTTGGAGGAGGGGCAGCCGCGAGGCCGGGACTACCAGGGGGCCGGGCGGTGGTGGGGCCGGCGCCTCCGGCCCCGGGGCCCGGACGCCTCCGACCGGGCCAAGGGACAGTCCTCCGGACGTGCCCCATCGCCCGGCAGAGGAAGCACCGACTCCCGAGGAGTAATGGACCCGCAGAGGGCTCCCTGGTAGGCACCCGCGAAGGACTCGAGCGCCTCGCACGCCGCCGCCGCAGCAGCTGCAGCTGAACCTGCCGGGCGGAAGGACAAGACGGGCGGAGGGCGGGTCCTTACAGCCCAACGGGAGAGGGCTGATGGTGGAAATGGGCCTCCCAGAGTGGAGAGGGAAGGCAGCAGGCGGCATTCGGGAGGAAGGGCGGACGGAGGTCAGGACCACCCGCACGCCCAGGTCCTCCAGCGGTTCGAGGGGCACGCACGCCCCACCGCCAGGCCTCTCCACCGCCTCCCGGGCGGCGGCCTCCGAGGCAAGGAAGAACACCACCTTGCCATACATTTTGGAGGTCGCCACCACGGCCGAGGCCCCCACCACTCGCCAACGCCCGCACGAAGTTTCGACGTGGCGAGGCGGCGACCAGGAGGCAACGGACGCCGGCCTCCTGGTCAGGTGGGAAAGGGGCCCCGCCACCAGGGATGGAGCTGGAGGCGGCAGTAGGGGCGGATGACCCGGCACGTGGGGCAGCGGCAGCGCCACCTGGGCGCACGCCTGGGGGTCAGATGGATCACCCCAGAGCCGGTGGGGGAACAGCAGGAAGGGAGGGGCTGCAGCAGGTGGCGGGCCGCAGTGGGCGGGCGGCCTCGGCCACGGAGGGGTCGGCTTTCCGGCCGGGCCTTTGCCCTTCTTCCTCCCCGGCCCTTTACCGGCCGAGGTAGAAGGCCCACCCGCAGCAGGGGCGCGGCCGTGGCAGCGGCGGAGCTCGGGCTGGGGTCGGGAGGTCAGCCGCAGCAGTTGTTTGGGCCGGTGGCAGTGGGGACCGGGAGGCTGGGACAGGGGCCTCTCCATCATAGAAAAAGGTGGAAGGAGGCACAGATGGGAAGGAGGAAGGGTAGGATAGCCACCCTCCTCACCCAACAACAGGCAGAGGAGGAGGGCATCAATGCAAGGAAAGGGGCGGAAAAGGGGGCACTGGTTCGAGGAAGGAGCAACCGAGGAAGGGGAGGGTTATAACCACTCCTCCCTGCAAAACTGAGGCAGAGGAGGAGGGCGCTATTGCAGGGGGAAGGGCGAGGGCAAGGGATATATGGTTGAGGGGGAAGGGGGAAGGGAGAGCAGCCACTCTCTCCCACTGACTGATTACAGGGAGAGAGGGCGCTGGCAGGGGTAGGGTAAAAAGGGGGAACCAAGGCCAGCTACCACCCTCCCTGCAAGGCTGGACACAGAGGAGGAGGGCGCTGGCAGGGCAGGCAGGGGCAAGGCACAGGTGCAGGGCGGGGCCGGCTCCTCCGGCTGCACTGGGGTACTGAGGGGACTATGGGTCAGTGAAAGGTGCAGTGCACTGGAGGGGGACAACTAAAAGGGGGAGGCACAAGCGCCGAGGGGGAACCTGGGTACTCAGGCAACAGCAGGGGACTATTGGGAGGTTGGGGGGATAGAAACACTAAGGAAGCTGGGGCAGGGAGAGGCAGGCTACAACTGGTGCGGGCACACACAACAGGCTAGCTTGACGAGGGCGTGGCAGGTAAGAAGCTCTGGGGTTGGTGTGGTGGGTAAGGAACCTTATGAAGGAAGGGGAAACAAACTGGGCTAGTAGGGCAGGGCAGGCTGCTAAGGTAGGGTGGGGCAAGCAGGGGTGGGGGGCCCCTCAGCCAAACGTAGCTGAGGGAGGGGGCCAAGTCCAAGGGGGTGGGGAGGAGCACACCCACGAGCGCCAGGGGCCTCGACCGCCCACCGCTGCAGCAAACAGTCCCAGGTGGAGAGCGGGCAGCAAACCCCACCAAGGAGAAGAGGCAGTTCAGATGTTAAAGGGTGGTGGAGGGGCGTTGGGGGTGGTGGCAGGGGGGGGGACAGCTGACTGAGGGGAGGGCTCTGAGCCTCTCCCCAGCCCCTTTCAATGGCTCAGTTCAACACCACCCTGGAGCAGATGACAAAAACTCAGTCTGATGAATAAACCTCCACAGTTCCAGATGGTAGTGTTCCTCTTCTCCTCCTCAGGTGCAGCAGCAGGGGGTGGCAGCCAGCAGGGGAAGGCCTCTGGGTGGTGGTGCTGGTGGGGTCCTCTTCCTCTGGAGTGGAGGAGGGGAGAGGAGGGCAGCCGGGCAGGCCCCCTCTCCCCTCAGGCAGCAGCAGCAGCCGGTGGTGGTAAGAGGTGTGTCCGGGGGAGCAGGTCCAGCAGCACGGAGGTCTCAGGTGGTGGCTGGATGAAGCAGGAGAGCCCGGCTGGTGCAGGAGCAGGAGCAGGAGGGGAAGAAGGAAGAGCGGCAGCACTGCACCCCGCTGCCTCTCCTCCTTCTCTGGGAGTGGAGTGGCGCTCATTTGAAAACACGGGAGTGGCGGCTAAGCCCGCCCACTTTCTAAAAGCCCTCCCCAGCCTTGCGGGAGGGACGACTGACCCGTGGTCCAATTAATTGCTGGGGACAAATAATGACAAAAGGGACAAGGAGTGCAGGCTAGAGGTTAATAACTAGGGAACCGATGGGGACACCGAGCAGAGAACTCGACAGCGCCCACTGCTCGAAACTATCAAGGAGCCAGTGGACGCCGCCCAGAGGAACTCTGCCCGGATGCGTGACACAAGGGAGGAACGGAAATAGGCCCCACAGTCGCAGGAAACCCTCAGCAGCATCCTCCTCCTGCTGTTATAAATGGCGACTTTAGCCAAGGCCAGGAGGAGGTTGACGAGGAGGTCCCGCGACTTTGTGGGGCCATGGATTGGGTGTGCATAGATAAAAAGGTGAGGGGAGTGCAGCCAGAACCTCAACAAGAGGTTCTGGAGGAGCCGAATAGGGGTTGCAACCTGGCGCACTCCAGGTATGCGCAGGCCAGGTTTTCCTCACGCCGCAGAAGGGGCAGGCTTCCGGGATGGGGGTGAACCGCGCCAGGTACACGCCGTGCTCACGGCCCGTGAAGGAGCCGCTAACCAATGTCCCCGATGGGCCGTGGAATTAGATGGGAATATACGCTGGCTATCGGGTTCCCACCTCTATGGGTCTTAGATAGTCCCGCCACTTAGTGTCGGGCGGGACATGAGGGTGGGGAAATGCAGAGTGTGGAGCACGAGCGTGTACAGATGTTCCCTAGGCGCGTTCGAAGCAGACCGCTGCAATTTTTGCAGCCGGCTGGGGTCCAAGGATGGGGCTCGGGGGCCCGGAACAGGGGCCCGATAACAAGGGACGGAGGGTTTGCAGGAAGGGAGGGGCGGGCGACTTCTCTCGCAGGGCTCTCTGCAGGAAGTCGAGAGCGGCCGCGCAAAACCGCCTTCACCTCCCGGAGTAGGCGCAGAGGGGTTCGAGGGGTGGAAAGCCCCATGCGGCCAGCGAGCGCACGGGATCCACCCAGTCCCCGGCGTAGTCCAGGAGGTCTCCGACCTGGTGGTTTCTGCCAGGATCAGCCTCCGGCGCATCGAAGGAGACTCCGCCACCTGCACGCACAAGGCTGGATTGTGGAGCAGGCCCGCGAGGAGGTCTGCTCCTCGGCGGTTACAACGGACCTGGTCGCTGAGAACAGCTTCCAGGTCTGGAGGAGGTCCTGGTAGAATTCCGCAGCTCTGAGAGGTCTCGCGAAGACCCTCGGATGGATAAAAAGAGCTGCCGGTCGATCGGAGCCCTCGGAGGCGGCGGAGGAAGGCGCACCCCAAAGTGCTCCATGCCGGACTACCTGCACTAAAGAGGAGTCTTGCAGGGCCTGGAGGCGAAGGTCCGGACCTGGCTGCGCAGACGCAGACCAGGCCCTGGCCCTCCTCCAGGGGAGAGACAAGGCCCCTGCAGAGACCCAGTGCAGTCCTGGCCAAAAGAACTCCAAAGCTGTCCTCTGAGCTTGGCCAGGACCTCCGGGCGCAGGGTGTTGAGTCGGTGCCAGAGCATGGACAGGACCAGCTGATTTAGCACCAGTGCCCTCCCGCCGAAGGGAGAGGCACCGAGCAGTCCTGCCCACCTCCGCAACCGCTCACCCACCCTGGCGCCCAAACCTTGCCAGTTTTCCGGCGGAGAAGGATGCGTGGATAAATAGACGCCCAGATAGAGCAGCGGACCCGCGCTCCACCTGATGGCCTGAAGCGCGGGTGGAGGGAGCCGGCCCGCCACCCGTCCCCCGACCACCAGGCCAGAGCTCTTGACCCAGCTGACCCGGGCGGAGGAGGCTGCCGAGTAGACGGCTTGGCAGGCTCCACCCGCGCCAGGTCGCCCGGGTCCTGACCACGAGGAGCACGCCATCGGGCGACGCCGACAGCACCAGCCGCAGCCCGCCCCGCAGCACCAACCCCGCCAACCTCCCACGGAGGAGACGGAGGAAGGGCTCGATCGCCAGAGCGCATAGCTGGCCCGACAGCGACACCCCTGACGCACTTCCCGCCCGGCTGACCGGCCCGGTCAGGGTCCAGTTGAGCCTGACCAGACACTCCGCGAGAGCCGCATAGCACCCGGAGAAAACCCACAAAACGGGCCCGGCCAAGGCCTGCAGGGTGCCCAGGAGATACCTGGTCCATCCTGTCGAACGCCTCTCCTGGTCCAGGGACAGGAGGGCGAACGGCAAGCCGCCCCTACACCCCAGCTCTAAGAGATCCCGACCAAATACAAGTTGTCAAAAATACTACGCCCGGACGGTGTAGGTCTGGTCGATGGATCACGTTCGCCAGCACGGACCGCAGTCGCAGCGAGATGGCTTTTGCTACGACTTTGTAGTCCGTGGCTGAGGAGCGAGACGGACGCCAGTTCAGAGGTCGCGGAGGTCCCCTCTTCGGCAATAAGGCAGCACCGCCGCCTGCACGACAGAGGAGGACCCCGCCTCCAAGGACTCGCCCAGACGGTAACGCAGGTCTGGGCCGAGGACGCCCCAGAACACGTAGAACTCCACGGTCAGCCCGCCCATGCCCGGGTTTTATTGTTGGGCATGAGACGGAGGGCTTCCGAGAACTCGCCAGAGTGAGAGGCAGCTCTAGCCGGTCTCGTCGCTCGCGCTGACCGCCGGGAGCTCGGTCCAGAGGACCTTGCAGGCGCCGGCTTCGGTCGGATCCGGGAGAACAAACTGGCGAGAAGGCCCTGGCCCTTCCACGCATCTCCGCCGGATCCGTGAGGGGGTGCCGCCTCTGCTAAAAGGCAGGTGACGTGCTTTTAGCCCTCCTTTCTCCAGGGCATAGAAGAAGCGGAGCCGCGATCCATCTCCCGAAGGAGCTGGATGCGGATCGAACAGCGCGCCCGGCCCTGTGATCTTCCAGGGCCCGGAGCTCCTCCCGCCTCTCCGGTACGCTCGCGGAGGGATGGATCCTCGGGGCGGACACCAGGCGCCTCAAGCTTCAAGACCTCCTGCCCAACTGCTCTATCGCCGCATCCTCCGCCGGCTGGCGCCCGGGAGTAGTCACGCAGAAGAGCCGGGCGCGCACCTTCCCACGCCCCACCATCGCCGCCGAGGGAAAGGCGGGCCGCTGCTCCTGCCAGGCCCGCCAGAACTCCGAAGGACGCACGAAGCCCACGCCCTCCAGCAGGCTATTATTAAATGCCAATAGGCCGCCCCAGCCTCTCCGAACTCAGAGAGGCTTTCACGGCCACCAAATGGTGGTCCGTGAACGGGCCGCCGGATGCTGGAGGAGGCCCGTGCCAGGTGGAAACGAGAAAGGTAAATGCGATCCAACCGGGAGTGGCTCGACCGATTGTGCCCCACCCGGACGTAAGTAAAGGTGGTACTGTCGTCCGGTGGTGGTCTCGCCAGACGCCCACCAGGGAGTGATGGTCCACGATCTCCTGAGGACGCCCGCTGCCCTGGCAGTTCGCGAGTCCTACACGGTCCCGGCCATCGAGGGTGGTGCTGAAATCGCCCAGGACCAGGCACTCGCGAGGATCCAGAGTGCCGAGGAAGGTGGCCGCCTGCCGGAAAAAGCAGATTTGGTCCGGGCCCGCTTCGGGGCGACGCTGACCAAGTTCAACGCCAGCCCTCCACGCTGGCCCGACGCAGCAGCAGGCGCCCGGGACGACCTCGGCGTCCCCAGCACCTCGGGCCGTAGGGCAGGGGAGAACAGGTGGCCACCCCGGCCGAGCGAGCGCCGAGGTGGCTGAAATATACCCCGCCCCACTCCAGCCGCCAGCCAGCCTCGACGGCTGGAGTCGTGGGTCTCCTGCAGGAAGGCTACCGAGCACCCTCCTCCCGGAGGAAGGAGAGCACCCGGCTCCTGCGGAGACCCGCCCACAGCCCCGGCATTCAATGTTGCTAGGATGGTGTACTTCATAGTGAGGGCTGGGGTGGATCCTCGCGGCAGGTGAATCGGCGTTCTCGCAGGCCCTCGCAGCAGACCGCCTCCCGACCCAAAAGTTAGAGAGCGCCTCGAAATCTGGGCGGGTCCGGCGGTAGGCCGCGCTGCCCTGCCTATTGGTCCCTCTCCTTCCCGCAACAGGCCCCTGGTGGCCTGAAGAATGGAATGAAAGTCCCCAGCGCTGGAGGGCGAGCTGCACCTTCCTTTCGCCCCGCGGTTATCCGCGAGGAATTGGCGCAGCTCGCCTCAGCGCCGAGGGGGAACCAGGAGTTCTCCGTCCGCCCCGGTGGAGCTCACGGGCCACGGAGACGGGCAAACAGGGATCCGATCTCAACGCGGCGCCGACACCGACGGGCGCTGCTGCCCGCCCCCGACCCGGCAAGGGGGCGGCGGAGGGAATAAGGCAGCCCTAACGGGTTGGGGACCGGGATTCAAATACCACCCCGAGGGCCGCCCGCAGCTAGCGGAAGGGGTGGTACTGGAGGACATTTGGGGGCAATTGGGAACGGATCAGGAAAGGAACGGGGCGGCAGCGAAGGGTGTTTTTGGTGGTAGGGGCGGAGGAGGGGTGGGCTGTGGACCGGACAAGGGTTCGGGTTGGGGAGTGAGGGAGAGGCAGGGGTGGGAAAGGAATCGAACGGAGAGGACTCGGGCTGGAAATGGGTTCATAAAGGGCGGAAACGAGGGTGGGGAGGATCGACGCGGGGGGGATCAGAGTTCCTGGCGGGTCTGGGAGGGGGTCCCCGTGACTATCCCACCGGCTGCGCGCGCCCCGAACGGGACCTGGGATTCAGGGGCAGGAAGGGGGCCCACGCCGACGCCGGCTCAGGTGGAGAGGCAGGAGTTGATACCTCGGCGCCGGCTAGGTGGTGCCTTCTGCTGGGCTCTGCGGGAAGGGGAGATGACCGCCCGCCGGTTACGAGAGGGGCGCCCAGATCCGGGACCCGCCGCTGGCGCCTGCCGCCGCCCCTGAGGGCTCGGGCGGCATCGGCCCGCGCCGAGTCGGCCGGGCCAGTGGGTAATATCAGGGGCGCCCGAGTGTGAGGACGGGTCGGCCACCTGGGACACAGGGTTGAGGTTGGGAGGAGGGGGCGGCGCCGCAGAGTCGCCGCCCAGACCGAGGCCCGCTGGCGGAGGGTCGCCCTCCTGAGTGAGCGGGTCAGACCCAGGGCCTCGATCTCTCGAAGATGGAGCTAAGTTCCATCCCCTCGGCCCCAGAGCCTTCCTCCGGCCGCCAAGGCAACAATTACCTCAGCGGGCACGGAGGGGGCTCGGGAGCCGGGCCGGGGGCTCCACCCGAGGCCTCCTCTGAGGGGCTCCACAGGGAGGGGGACGCCGCCCCCTCGCTGCCACGGCCTCTCGTCCGGTGCCTCCTGCTGAAGCTCGCCGGGGCGCTCGGCAGCGCTGGCCCCTCGGGATCTTTCGGAGGGGGCCTTCCCACCCTCCCCATCGAAGGGGGAGATGGGGCCCGCGAACGGCGGGCTTTGGCGCTCCTCGACGAGCGCCCAGCCTCCGAGGTGGAGGTGGAGGGCTGGTCAGCAGGGGCAAGGCCGGGGGCGCTGGTTTTCGGGAGGGCGTTGTTGCAGGGGTGGGAAGGGAAGGGAAAGGGATACCACCTGGGAGCCTCTCCTCGCCCGCAACAACCGCGCCACCTCCTCCTCGGGCCCCGCAGAGACAGATCGAGTAGAAGCGGGCCCGCCTGCTCGCCGGGCACGCCGGGAGGGGGCACCCCGGCCCCGAGCAGAGCCGCCGGTTGGAGGAGGGGCAGCCGCGAGGCCGGACTACCAGGGGCCGGCGGTGGTGGGGCCGGGCGCCTCTCGGCCCCGGGGCCCGGACGCCTCCGACCGGGCCAAGGGACAGTCCTCCGGACGTGCCCCATCGCCCGGCAGAGGAAGCACCGACTCCCGAGGAGTAATGGACCCGGTAGAGGGCTCCTGGTAGGCACCATGCGAAGGACTCGAGCGCCTCCTCACACGCGCCGCCGCAGCAGCTGCAGCTGAACCTGCCGGGCGGAAGGACAAGACGCGGGCGGAGGGCGGGTCCTTACAGCCCAACGGAGAGGGCTGATGGTGGAAATGGGCCTCCCAGAGTGGAGAGGGAAGGCAGCAGGGCGGCATTCGGGAGGAAGGGCGGACGGAGGTGAGGACCACCCAGACGCCCAGGTCCTCCAGCGGTTCGAGGGGCACGCACGCCCCACCGCCAGGCCCTCTCCACCGCCTCCTGGGCGGCGGCCTCGAGGCAAGGAAGAACACCACCTTGCCATACTTTGGAGGTCGCCACCACGGCCGAGGCCCCCACCACTCGCCAACGCCCGCACGTAAGTTTCCGACGTGGGCGAGGCGGCGACCAGGAGGCAACGGACGCCGTGCCTCCTGGTCAGGGTGGGAAAGGGCCCCGGCCACCAGGGATGGAGCTGGAGGCGGCAGTAGGGGCGGATGACCCGGCATGTGGGTGCGGCAGCGGCCACCTGGGCGCACGCCTGGGGGCCGAGATGGATCACCCCAGAGCCGTGGGGGAACAGCAGGAAGGAGGGGCTGCAGCAGGTGGCGGGCCGCAGTGGGCGGGGCGGCCTCGGCCACGGAGGGGTCGGCCGGGCCGGGCCTTGCCCTTCTTCCTCCCCGGCCCTTTACCGGCCGAGGTAGAAGGCCCACCCGCAGGGGGCGCGGCCGTGGCAGCGGCGGAGCTCGGGCTGGGGTCGGGAGGTCAGCCGCAGCAGTTGTTTGGGCCGGTGGCAGTGGGGGACCGTAGGGCCAAGTGGGACAGGGGCCTCCTCCATCATAGAAAAAGGTGGAAGGAGGCACAGATGGGAAGGAGGAAGGGTAGGGTTAGCCACCCTCCTCACCGAACAACAGGCAGAGGAGGAGGGCATCAATGCAAGGAAAGGGGCGGAAAAGGGGGCACTGGTTCTGAGGAAGGAGCAACCGAGGAAGGGGAGGGTTATAACCACCCTCCCTGCAAAACTGAGGCAGAGGAGGAGGGCGCTATTGCAGGGGGAAGGGCGCGAGGGCAAGGGATATATGGTTGAGGGGAAGGGGGAAGGGAGAGCAGCCACTCTCTCCCACTGACTGATTACAGGGAGAGAGGGCGCTGGCAGGGGTAGGGTAAAAAGGGGGAACCAAGGGGCCAGCTACCACCCTCCCTGCAAGGCTGGACACAGAGGAGGAGGGCGCTGGCAGGCAGGCAGGGGGCAAGGCAATAGGTGCAGGGCGGGGGCCGGCTCCTCCGGCTGCACTGGGGTACTGAGGGGGCTATGGGTCAGTGAAAGGGGTGCAGTGCACTGGAGGGGGGGGCAACTAAAAGGGGGGGGCACAAGCGCTCGAGGGGGGAACCTGGGTACTCAGGGCAACAGCAGGGGACTATTGGGAAGCTGGGGGAGGATAGAAACACTAAGGAAGCTGGGGCAGGGAGAGGCAGGCTACAACTGGGCGGGGCGGGGCACACACAACAGGCTAGCTTGACGAGGGCGTGGCAGGTAAGAAGCTCTGGGGTTGGTGTGGTGGGTAAGGAACCTTATGAAGGAAGGGGAAAACAAACTGGGCTAGTAGGGCAGGGCAGGCTGCTAAGGTAGGGTGGGGCAAGCAGGGGTGGGGGGCCTCAGCCAAACGTAGCTGAGGGAGGGGCCAAGTCCAAGGGGCGGAGGAGCACACCCACGAGCGCTTGTGGGGCCTCGACCGCCCACCGCTGCAGCAAACAGTCCCAGGTGGAGAGCGGGCAGCAAACCCCACCAAGGGAGAAGAGGCAGTTCAGATGTTAAAGGGTGGTGGAGGGGCGTTGGGGTGGTGGCAGCAGGGGGTGGGGGGACAGCTGGACTGAGGGGAGGGCTCTGAGCCTCTCCCCAGCCCCCTTTCAATGGCTCAGTTCAACACCACCCTGGAGCAGATGACAAAAACTCAGTCTGATGAATAAACCCCTCCACAGTTCCGGGATGGTAGTGTTCCTCTTCTCCTCCTCGGCAGGTGCAGCAGCAGTGGGCGGGTGGCAGCCAGCAGGGGAAGGCCTCTGGGCGCTGGTGGGGTCCTCTTCCTCTGGAGTGGAGGAGGGAGAGGAGGGCAGCCGGCAGGCCCCCTCTCCTCAGGCAGCAGCAGCAGCCGGTGGTGGTAAGAGGCGGCGGTGTCCGGGGGGAGCAGGTCCAGCAGCACGGAGGTCTCAGGTGGTGGCTGGATGAAGTAGGGAGAGCCCCGGCTGGTGCAGGGAGCAGGAGCAGGAGGGGAAGAAGGAAGAGCGGCAGCACTGCACCCTGCTGCCTCTCCTCCTTCTCGGGAGTGGAGTGGGGCGCTGAGTGGCCACCCACTGAGCCGGAGGAGGAGGAACCCCTCCGGACTCCATGTTGGGCGGAGGGTAACCCCGCCCTGTCACCTGACCGGAAGTTAAGGGGCGGACCCAGGACTATAAAAGCCCAGGCAGCAGCCTCAGTCAGGGCTGAGCCTGCCAAAAGGCTAGAGGCCTCCCCGGGATTCCCAGGCTGGGGAGTGGGAGCTGAGGCCTGGCCAGGGCCTCCTACCTGCCAGGGCCCAGAGACTGACTACTGGCTCCCTGCCTGGGAGCCAGAGACCCAGCGAAGTTGGCCTACCGTCCCAGAAGCCCCAGAGGAGCCAAAGGGCCAGCCCGAGCCGGCACCCCAGCACCTGGCCCGGAGCCAGGAGCAGCGACCTCCGCTACTGAGACTGGAGTCGCCGCCTGGGAGCCCCTCGGACCCTGACCCTGAGGCCTGGCCCGACTGCCCGACACCAGGAGCCCAGCTGAGCCCCAGGGACCTGCAAGCGGCAGAGGACTGGATCGGACCCCCCCGATAGGACGAGACCCTCCTGGACTCCCTACCTCCGCCACCCGAGACCCAGGTACCGGCTGAGGGGGAGAAGGGAAGTGGCCCAGGGTTGGTAGGGGCTGTTAAAGGCCCCAAGGCCGGGCGCTGCTTCGGGCCGGAGCCCCGCTGAGCCGTAGCAGCCCACACTGCTGCTCCTAGGGCCCTGGGCCGGGGTGCAGTGGAGTGGGCGGGCCTGCGCCCCCCCTGCCACCCACCCAACGGGTGGCAGTCTCCCCCCTGGCTACTGCCGCAGGCCGGTACCCTGCGATCCTCCTGAACAAGGCGTCCCCAATTTGCTGTTGGGTTTTGCCCACCCGGACTGAGGGTCGGGCCTGCATAACTGATTGCGTTTGTTTGCTGCCACGCCCTGAACCAAGGGCCTGGCTACTTTATAACTGACTGTGTTTGTTTGCTGCCGCACCCTGAACAAGGGCTTGGCCCAGCTATAGAGACTGAAGGGGTCGGTTTGCTGCTGGCACGCCCGGGACTAAGGGTCTGACCGCGCCCCGGGGACTAACCGGGTTAGCCTAAAAGGGGCAGCGTAGTGGGCTGGAGTGGATGCCCACTGAGCCGGAGGAGGAGGAACCCCTCTGGGCCGGCAAACCGACTACAGGCTGTACTTCGCAAGAAGCAGCAAATGTAGACATAGCCTTAGAGGGAACACTTCCCCCAGCTCTCCGCCCCCGAGTTAATGTCACACACTTTGGGTTAATGCAATTGCAGGATAGTTGCATGAGGCGGGTTTGGTGGGAGCCAAACTAATCCCTGTTGGTAGGAGGATGGTGGGAAAAGTCCTCAGAGAGGGGTCACATGACA